>SNQJ01S0020855.1:0-28848 GCA_010110895.2 Picea sitchensis
ATAATTACAACTAATGGCCTAAAGCCGACATAAATAAAATAACATTACTAATCTAATATGCCCCAATTAAGGGGTAATAAATAACATTATTAATCTAATATGCCCCAATTAAGGGGTAATGAGCCAATATTAGGGCTTAACACCCTTAGCAAATAAAATGGTGGAAACACAAGTAGAGGTGTATGCCCTTATGCTCCCTACTTGGCTCAAGAAAATAGAAGCTTTAACTTTTACAAATGATAATACAATGAAATAAATGGCACCTTCAACCATTAAAAGATAATAAAAGCTAGATTAACCACCAAAACAACAATGAAGAAAGCCTTCCAAGGCCAGTGCACCATATCCATCAACCATAACCAAGACATATCCATAAACAAAAGCAATAGAGAGAGAAATAGCCAAAGAGAGAGAAAATTTCAGTCCAAGAGCCTCTCACAATGGAGAGTTATGTTTTGAAAATGAGATCTTATGATCTCTATTTATACAAAACGTAGCTAACATAGTTTGTCCACATAATATTAGGGAAAAAACAAGATTAGGGGTAAAAAAACCCTAATATTTCCGCTTTAGAAAGATAATATTTGAAAATACTCTTTAATTTCACTTTTGCACAAAGAAAACCCTAAAAAAAAGGTGACGTCATCCCCTAAAGGAGGACGTTTTGGAAAATTGAGCAAGTCGTTGGAGCTGGGCTGCAAAGTAGGGCCTTCAAAGGCCATGTGGTAATCATCCAGAGCTTCTCCTCCTCAAAATTCCATGTGTCATGCTCTTATTCATCATTATCCACCATATGCCTCTCAAATGTGACGTCAAGCCCCTAAGGAGTGATGTTTTTCCCCTTATGGGAAAGTCTTTTGGCATGCAAAGGATGGGCTATGTCTATCCGGTTGTCTCCTAAGCCTCTAAAAGCATCCCTCTGTCATTTGGTGTGTGGGATTATGTCATCTATCTTTTGGGATGCTTGCCCTCATGGACGCCCAAGCTAGGCTTTTTTCTTCCAAAACTAGACACCAACTTGTACTTGCAAGACAAATGGATACACCCTCCAAGGATATCAATTCAAAGAATCATCATGATTGAATAAAGTCAATAAAGAGCCGTTAAAGCATGTATGCTAGTTCTACATAATACAAACATGTGCTTAACAAATTATACATTTTTCCAAGTTTGGTTATGGCTGGGTTGGCATGATACTTATTTTAAATGGATCAAACCCCCTAAGTATAGGAACAACCCTATCTGAGTCATGTGTATGAAATTAAATGGATTTGGGAAGTACTCAATGGGCATGGGGTTCATGATATGCAAGGGTCCATAGTATGTCATTTATGGGTGACTTTGTGGAGGGTGTTCTGCACCTTGGTCCATAATGAATTTTTTCCAAGCCCATCAATTGCCTTTATCTTTGTTTCTTAGTAGTTTCTTGCAATATAGCATAGGGCGAGTTGGAGGCCACTTCCATGGCGTGGTGACTAGATATCGACAGTGTCACCCACAAGTATTTTCATGGAAATGATAAGGTTGGATCTTCATGAGACCCCCTTTTCCTCATCCATACAACTGAGATCCATTACCCTGGTGTGATGGCTAGAAATGGTAATGTCATACCCTTAGATACCCATGGACGTGATAGGTTGGCTCGTGATGAGACTCCCTATCCTCAATTGATCCTTTAAGTGTTTTTATTTTATTCTTTTCATCGGGTCCTTATTTTATTGCAGAGAATATTTTCATTGCTTTCTTCGGATCCCCTGGGTGAAGCACCTGAAAGTTTCTTTCATTAGGATTTTATCTTTTTCCAACTAACTCCTCTCTGGGATTTCAACCCATTCTTCCCATGAAATGAGGAATGGTCCCTTCTAGGGTTAGTCTACCCAAAAATACCAAGAGATAATGTCACGAGGGTAAATAATGATGGAAAGTGGTAAGTATGGTCGAGAGTGGCACGATGACTCATCAAAGGAATCTCCCATAAACACCCCATCTGAAGGGCGACCATCTACTTGAGTGCCCCAAGCCAACCACCAACATTTAAGCAAGGTAAAATGCATAGTTTCGAAATAAAATGTCTCATAACAAAAAATAATCTCTGATACACAAGCTATAATGACTCAAATATTCAAAATATACCCACCATCATACTTGGCTTGTACCGCATGGAGCTAGACCCAAGTGACCTATGGTGGTAATCTAGTGTGGATGATGACCAAGTGTTGGGACACTGATCCAGATTTATGAGCAGAACGAAATGAATAACAAACTGAATATAATAAGACATAGATACAGAGAACAACAACAAATATCTAGTGAACAACAACTTCTATTGAATAAATGAAATAGGTTGAAACTGTAAAACTATAGAATTGAAAACAACTTGCTCGAATGGTGGTAGCTATCTTTGAGAAGAGATGTGGCTACTACATGCATCCCTCCTAGAAGAATGATTACAATGAGGCTCTAGAGGCATTTTTAAAATTACTCATGAATTCCAAAACCATAGACATCCAAAAACCTAACCCTAGGAGATGCCAAAAGCTATGTGGCCCCCAATGGGTAAGTTGGTACCTCAACTTCCTAAGGTCATAAATTTTGCATACGACCTCCGTTTTAGGCACATGATAGCCCGTTGGAAATATATTTTTGAGAAGTACATATTACATCATCAAAATCTGACTTTGTCTATAGTTAGATTGTGGCAAGCCAAAAAAAAACTGTTTAGGTTCCCAAAAATGGCCCTGGAAGTACAAAAAGATGTGATGACATGAAAACATCCAAAATAGTCCAGTTGGATTAGGTGGGTGACCACAAATATTCATATGGAAGTTATGTAGGGATTTAGACATCCCCGGAAGTGTAGAACCCACAATTACAAATAAGTACAAAAGAACGTGATGAACTAAAAATTGTCAATAGGAGTTAGTTGGAATGGGTGGGTGGCCACCAATATCCACCTAGATCGGTCCTCCCCCCTTAGGAAAAAATGGTCTCCATTGCATTGAGTGCCCCCATAAGGTGAAGAAACTTCTTTTAAATTTGGCCCTAGGTGAGAGACTTGCTTTGGCAGAGGAGTTGCCCTACCTTGAAAACTCGATAAATCTGTATCCTCTGCTGGCGAGTGCCCTTGACCTGTGTGTCCACTATTTGATTAGTGGATTCTTATTCCATGCAGTCAGGGTTGAGCTATGTTGGTGTTAATTGTTCCGCGATCTCTGAGGTGTCCAATAATGGTGGAAAATGTGGCCGAAGTAGGTCCACATTGAATACTGGGTGCAATCCAAGAAAGGGTTGAGTGTTGAGCTCAAAATCATTGCTACCCACAACCTTGGTGATAGTGTAAGGCCCATATCGAAGTGGGAGGAGCTTCTGATGGGGCTCTGTAAGGCACTCTTTCTAAAAATGTAACCAAACCTTGTCTCCCACCTGAAACTGGTGTTGTACCTGGTGTTTATAATGGTGTTTCTTGTACTTAGCATTCGCTTTTTGAAAAATATCGTGGACTTATTGGCATATCTGCTGAATCCTCTCAATGGATCTGATAGATTTTTCGGCCTCATACTGACATAGGAAGAATCTATCTATTTTGTTGCAAGAGGTAGTGCAACATCAATGGGACCCAAGGGGTGGAATCTCATCCCCACCTAAAAGGGGCTATGGATGGTGGAGTTATGGAGAGCTCTATTGTAGCAGTGTTGAACATAGGGGAGACTCTCATCCCATGTACGCATATTCTTAGAGTTATACATGGGAAAGATGTGCACAATCATCTGATTGACGACCTCTGTTTGGCCATCGATTTGGAGGTGGAAGGCAATGAATTTAGTGAGCTTGGTGTCAAACAGTGACCAAATAATCGACCGAAATGTGTTGAGGAGCTTGTTGTCCCGATTAGAGATGATTTTCTGTGGTATCCCAAAATGGACCCACACTCGTTCGAGGAAGATCTTGGAATTATATTCTGTTGTGATGCTCTTCCTACAGGATGCGAGAATTTCCATCTTCAAAAACCGATCAACTACCACAAATACACAATCATTGTCTTGCTTGGTGGATGGAAGGCCAAAAATATGATCCATCGGGATGGATTCCCAAGGCCTCTCAGGAGTAGGAAGAGGGGTATATAAGCCTTGCTTGTTTATGGATGGATTGGAATTCAAACAAGAAGTGCAATATCTGATATACTTACTGACGGCCAGTCAAATTTTTGGCCAATAAAAATGTTTCTGTAGAATGACCACAATTTTATCCATGTTAAAATGTCCTGCCATATTATTGTAGTGAGACTCCCAAGTCATATTTTCACTCTCACTTGTAGGAACACGGAGATGGCCCAGATTGAATAATAGTCTATCTTAAATGTGAAAATTAGTGACATTCACGTCTGTACCCAAGTGCTAATAGGTTGTGGCGAAGTCTAGATCTTGCTGATAAAGTTGGGGCCACTCAAATGCCTCATTCCCATAGGAATGGAGCATAGTGGTGAGTGAAACCACGATAGATCAACTAAGGAAGCTAATGACATGAGTTGTGCTCCCTGTCTTATACTTGAGGTTGAGATGGAACTACTGCAGGTAGGTGGACCACTTCTGATGACGGTCATTTTGCAACTTCCCCTATGTCTGTATGAACTGTAGAGGCTTGTGATCAATTTGGATGATTGTCTCCTTTCCTAGAATGTAATGTTTCCATTAACGATAGGCTTGTACAATGGAATACATTTCCTTGTCATAGGTGGGGTATTTCCAGAAAATATCTGAGAGTGTCTCACTATGGTATGCTACCAAATTCCTGTGTTGAGTGAGAACTATGCCTACAACATATTTGGATGCATCAGCCTCAATATCGAACGTTTGTTGCAGATTGGGTAAGGAGAGTACTGGAGCTGAGCAAAAGCAATGCTTTAGATCATCAAATGCTCTTTGTTATTCCTTCCCCCATGCAAACGTTTCCCTACCACCTCCCTTGTTCACTTGGCTAAGGTCCCATGCAATATGGGAGAATCCCAACATGAAGCATCAGTAGAGGTTGGAAAGTCCCAAGAAGCTCTGAAGCTCAGTGAGTGTGGTCGGGGCTGGCCAATCATGGATGACTTGGATATTAGCTAGAAAAACATGTGATCCATGCTCATCAACAATTTAACCCAAGTATTGGACCTTGTTCATGCCAAAGGATAATTTTTACAAGTTGGCATATAGCTTGTGTTGTCGCAGAGTGCTCAAAACCTGGTGAATATGTTGCATGTGATCCTCCCAAGTTCTTTTGAATATGATGATTCTATACAAATACCACCACAAAATAGTTGGTGAAGGGTATCAATACATCATCCATCAATATCATGAAAGTGGTTGGTGCATTTATTAATCCAAATATCATGACCAACCATTCTAAGAGACCTTCTTTAGATTTGAATGTTATCTTCCATACATCAGTTGGTTTGAAGGGAACCTGATGGTAGCTAGACTTTAGGTCAATCTTATTGAATATTTTTTTGTTGGCACAGGGGCAGAACCAGGGTTCAATGCTTCAACAACGCACCAACAAAACCCTAACTATTGGCCCTTTCGGCAACACCTGCGAAGAAGATGAAGTCTCACCCGAGGTAGAGGTAGGGGTGGTTGCAGGAATCGAGTGTATGTAACCTTAGATGGGACACAAATCTGTGATTAAAATACTCTAACAAAGCACTTATCAGATTCCATTCATTAGTACTTAACCTTTGTCTACAGATCATATAAACCCTAATTACAATGCAGCGCAGTATTCAATAAGATTCAACACATTCAAGCACTTAGCATAAAGAAACATATCATATCTGGCATTCATTCACATTACTGAGCACTAAGCTATTATATCGGATGCTTCTACCATTCATAAAGATAAAAACACTAAGCATAAATCACATCAAAGGCACAAAGAACTAATCAAAATGCAAAAAACAACCATAACACAAGATATACGTGGTTCACCCCCAGCCTAGGGCTACATCCACCAACTCTTCGTCTTCATTATTATATTTTTTCAATCATCTACATGCATAGATCCATAAGTTCCTACTCCATATAGGACATGATGTCTGCACACACCTCACCAGATCCTCCTTCCCCGAGCTAGGTTACAACACAAAGCCTTTACACAATCTCTTACAGTCACTTGCACTTAGCCTTGTAAGTTTCACACAATATGCACAAACCATGTACAACTATCACTTGCACTTAGCACATCATCACATAGATGCCTATATTGTCTCTTCTTACATCACCTATACATCTATTTATACATTACAAAATGGGCCTAAACATGGGTAAACCCATGGGCCAACATCCCCATACCCATTACATAAACCCAAAAATCCCTAAAAAGGGGCCGAGATTCTGCGATCTCTGCCTTCGACATCCTGTCGAAGTCCCAAAATAGGTCAAACTTGACCAAGGGATATCTAAAACTTAGTCATCTATGACTTGTCCTGAGTCACTCTGATCTAGGTAGCTTTCCTTCAAAAGCCTCGATCCTGGCTCGAGCTTTTTCGACCTGCTACTTCACCAGGGCCTCCTACTCAGTGAAATCCTAAAGAACTGCCTTGTTCATAGGTCCCTCTAAGCACTTTTTGACAGAAGTGACTACTTGTTCCATCTCTTCTCCTCGTTCTTCAATCTCCTCAAACAGTTGGAAAGTTGCATCCTGGACTGGCTGGAGCCTCTGAGTCACTTCCATGAATTTTCTCTATATGGTATGGACCTGTTGTTGAGCAATGCATTGTTCCTGATATATTTTAATTCTTTCAACTACTGACAGGAGCTTCAGCTGCACCTCTACTTTCTCTGCTTGTTGTTTTTCTTCCTAGCACTGTGACTCCAGTGTCTTTAATTCAGGGTCCTCAGTAAGTTGCTCATAAGTCTGCATGCTTCTACTACTAAGTTGTTAACATTCCAAAGCTAATGCTTTGATCCCATCAACTGTGATTCGGGCAATGGATTCTCTTTGGTCTCTCACGTCCTACAGAGTACTTGGTATGGTTTGTAGCTCTAGATTGGCTATTCTCTGTTGAAGTTGTTGGATGGCTTCAGCAAGCTCTGCTACTTGATGCTCCACTGGGTCTTCCTCCTTTTTCTCTAAGCCTGTCATAGATCGAAGTGCTCTGCTGACTAATTCTTTTACTCCAACCTTCTCTACAAGAAATTATTCTTTCTCTTGTTGGATTTGCGCCTTTTCCTCTTCAAACTTTGCTTGGAGGGCAGCCTTCTCCTGCTGGACAACCCTGCGTTACTCTATTACTTCCTCTTGTGCTTGCTTCAGGGCCACTATGGCATGTTCTATTTCTTCCTGTGTGTGATGAAGGCAAGCTTCATTTGCATTGGCTAGTCTATGGAGTTGGGTAGGCTCATCTCCCAACTCTGTTTCTTCTGACAGAGGGGGCACAGTGGAAACTGTGCGGCTAGAGTGAAGGGCATGTTGTACCACTCACAATTTTGCTTCAGTTTTTTCATACATGGTCTCTTGCTTAGCTTCATTTCTCTACAAAATATCTTCTGAGTCATCTGATACAGCTGTGATGATGAAGTCAAAGTCATCGAGTGTGAGCACAATATTCATATTGGTCTTACTAGCTTTTGACTTCTTCCGCAATGTGGGTTTCATGGGAGAAACCTTTCTTTTGTGAGATGGCTCTGCGTCTTCAGGGGGATTCTGTGGTGGTGTTACTTTGCCTTGCTTCTACTGATATTCTTGTCCATTTTTCTCTTCTTTATCTACTTCGTCATCACCTCCTCCTCCAGGTGAGTCTGAAGCAGTTTCTTTTAATGTACTGCTTAGCTTCCAGACTTCTTCTGTCTTCTTCCTTCTGCTAGTTCCAGGTGTATCATTCCCTTCATGAGTGATCACTGGGATTTTGATTAGTTCAGGATCGGATAGTTCTATGGGGTCAATAGGGATAAGGAGCTCTACAGGCCACTTCTTGGATATTTCTTCTAAGTCCTCTTCTGTGAGTTTGTAATAACTTTGTAGTACTTCTTTGTGTTCATTTTTGTGTGCAGTGATGTAGATAAAATGTTTGTCTGTGTGGAACTTCACAAATGGCCTGAACCTATGCAGGGTGTTCAGCGTTATATGAGGGAAATCCTCAATAGACCTCTTTAACTGCAGGTAGTAAGTGTAGAACACTGCATTTGATTGCCATTGTTTTCCCATATCACTTGAATACCATAGTGAAGTGAACTTCGCAGCTAAGGGTTCAGATGGTTCTAGTTCAGGGAAGGTCTCACCTTCTAACATCTCCCAAGCTATGAACATGATGAGGATCAACATCCAAATAAAATGGAACTCATAGCCCTGATCCTAGGCTTCGTGGCAGTCTTGGTCTAACTAGTTCACTAAGTACTTTTCCCAGTTCATCTGTCACCCCTCCACGCATTTCCTTGCGAGGTCAACAACAAACCCTGTGACATGTGTGGGTCTATTCTTCTAGACTATCTTACCAACAATCAACTGGAAAGAAAACAAAGCTCGAATTCTAGAGACCTTCCTTCTGCGAAGTCTTCTTTGGAACTTCCTGTAATTTCTCCAACTTTGATTTCTTCTTGCTGAGCTTTCTAGCCTTCTTCTCTGTGATCTGCGTTACTGGGTTCCTCTTCCCATTCTGATTCTTATCTCCTCTTGGCATAGTAACTTCGCGTTGTTGATGGTCTTTCATAGGGTTCAAGGCCAATACATATTCTCTGTCTAGGGTAGGCGCTCTACTCTCTTGTATAGATAGGTGTTTCAGATCTGCTTGTGTTATTTCAACTTCGACATCCAGATTTCTGGTCCTCTATAGCTTCAACTAGTTTTCTTATTCTTCCAGTCAGTGTGCTATTTTCTTAGCCATGAAGTCCCTTAGTTCTTTTTTTTTTTCTGTTCTAGAGCTTCCTCTTCTTGTTTTCTTCGGATCTAATCTTTCTCAATCTAGGTTTTCCCTAGCACCATAGAAAATGAGGAGTTGTTCTCAATTAATTTAACAACCTCAAATTCTTCTTCTGTCGAAGTGCCATGAGCACTCATAGATGTCTGGGTAAGTATTCCACATAGGTTTATCAACTTTCCTCTAAATAATCCTATTCCTCCCAATGAGGGAATCATAATAGGCTTTCCTAAAATTTCTCAAGTTATTTTTGTCATAATATTCACTTGTGTTTCCTCATCCAGAACACAGTCTATGTCGAAGTCTCCTATTCTTGCTTCGATGCACTCTTTATCTTTGAAGATCTCTGATAAGTTGATATCTCTATGGTCATTCAGAGTTTCTTTCATTTGTAGTAATACAGTCTCTAATTCTTTCTGGGGTTCTGCCATGGTCTCAGTTTCTTGTCATTTCTTAGGGTTTTCTCGTCTCATATTCATTCTTTCAACTTTAGTAATCATTCTAAGGAAATCTAGAACTTCATGGTCCATAGATTTACAACAAAGACAACTAGGTCTTCTATCAAGGAAATCCTTAGCAAGATGGCCCGACCTTATGCAGTTGTAACAAAGGGTTAATCCTCTTTTCCTCTTAAATGATCCCCAACCTTTCTTGTACTACGCACTAAGATCGTGGTAGCTAATCTACAAAAAAATCTTCCTAGGATCCTGCATCCATTTGTTAGTCCAAACATTCTTTCTATGCATATGAATAACATATCTTTCATTATTTCTATCAGATCTATTCATATCAAATCTTCTTTCTTCTAATTGTTCCCTAGATTTCAGAATAGGACAATATTTATCAAACATACCTAGATCCATACTTTCGAAAAAAAAAATTCCACTTATCTTACCTTTATCAAAACAAAAAGCTTTCAGATCTTACCTCTTTAATAAAAAAGTTTCACTAATATTACCTCTATTAGAGCACAAAGCTTCCGGATCTTACCTCTTTTCTTCAGATATGCCTCCTTTCTTAACAAAGAGCTTTGCAGTCAAGTAGAATACTAAAGCAATAGATCTACGCACATAGCTTTCTTTCTTTTCCTCAGTTCTCAACAATCACAGTTTCACATCCCGGCAACAGAACCATTTGTTGGCATAGGGCCAGGCCCAGGGTTCAATGGTTCAACAGCACACCAACAAAACCCTAACTACCGGCCCTTTCGACAACACTTGCAAAGAAGATGAAGTCTCACCCAAGGTAGAAGCAGGGGTGGTTGCATGACTCCAGTGTCTGCAACCTTAGATGGGACACAGATCTATTATTACAATACTCTAACAAATCACTTAACAGATTCCATTCATTATTACTTAACCTTTGTCTACAATGCAGATAAACCCTAATTACAGCGCAACGCAGTATTCAACAAGATTCAACACATTCAAGTGCTTAGCATAAAGAAACAGATCAGATCTGGCATTCATTCGCATTACTGAGCACTAAGCTATTATATCGGATGCTTCTACCATTCATAAAGATAACAACACTAAGCATAAATCACATCAAAGGCACAAAGCACTAATCAAAATGCACAAAACAACCATAACACAGGATATACGTGGTTCACCCCCAGCCTGGGGCTACGTCCACCAACTCTTCATCTTCATTATTATATTTTGTTAATCATCTACATGCACAGATCCATAAGTTCCTACTCCTTATAGGACAGGATGTCTGCACGAACCTTGCTAGATCCTCCTTCCTCGAGCTAGGCTATAGCACAAAGCCTTTACACAATCTCTTACAGTCACTTGCACTTAGCCTTGCAAGTTTCACACAGTATGCACAAAGCATGTAAAACTATCACTTGCACTTAGCACATCATCACACAAATTCCTATATTGTCTCCTCTTACATCACCTAGACATCTATTTATACATTACAAAATGAGCCTAAACATGGGTAAACCCATGGGCCAACATCCCCATACCCGTTACATAAACCCCAAACCCAAAAATCCCTAAAAAGGGGTCAAGATTCCGTGATCTCTGCTTTGACTTGCACTCCGCCTTCAATAGCCTATCGAAGTCCCAAAATAAGTCAAACCTAACCAAGAATATCCAAAAATAGGTCAAGGGACAACACTTTTCCCCCTTGAATTGGTAAAAACGATCATCAATTTTGGGAATTGGGTACTGGTTCCTGACTGTGATTTTGTTTAATTCTCTGTAATCAATGTAGAGCCTCCATGTCTCGTCTTTCTTCTCCAGTAGTATAATCGGGCTTTTGCAAGGGGAGGAGATGGGTCTAATGTGCCCCTTTTGAAGAAATTATTGGATCTGACACTTTATTTTTTCATTTTCCATCAGTGAGCAATGATAGAATGGTACATTAGATAGAGGTGAACCATAGGTTAGATCATTTGGATGCTTGAATTGGAAGTGCATCGGTACCTCCGTGGGTGAGGAGAAGATGCCTCTTTATTCTTCCACGATCCTGTCCACTTTCTTCTGCTGCAAAGAGAGGCTCTGTGTAGAGGCCACATATGTGGTGGCGACCTTCTGCTTACTATGGGAATGGATAAAAAAGAGCACGAACTTCCCAGTCTGTGAAATGACCTTACTGCATTACTTATAAGATATTAAATAAATAGCAGTAGGTGGTGCTACCTATGGTATCCTCTACAATTGTCTACCCAAAGTAATAATAACACTATGGGTTCTAGACTCATACACAACATGTTGCTTCCACAAATATGGTTTTCGTAAAAGAACATTACAAAATTCAAGGGGATAAATATCACACAATACCTCTTCTTTGAAATACTTCATGTCATAGGGCAGGAGAGACTCTTGGTTGACACGAAGATCTCTTCCTTGGCGAAGCCAACCAATGGTGTAGGACTGCAGGTGCAGTGTCATTGGAAGGTCCAACCACTTGACAACCTCTGTTGATATCAAGTTCTTCTCACTGCCGCTATAGACAATGAAATGAAGTGGATCCCCCTTTACCCACATATGTGAGTGAAAGAGGCGTTCCCCTTCCTCTGGTTCTTCTGGTTCACTTGGATGGACTTTGGTGGTAGCGATAGTGGCACTGGGTTCAACATCGATAATCTGCTTCCCTCCTTTTGGATTTGATTTAGAGTTGGAATTTGCCTCTGACTTGGAATATTTCAGTTTGGCCACCAATGACTTCTTGGAGAGAAGTTATTCGGTGTTGTGCCAAGGGATTTTATGGTATTCACACCATTTTCCTGTGTCCTTCTTCAACTTCTCATTACCCTTCTTGTGTTGTGTCTTGGAATAGTTGTCCTGAGAGTGTACATATTTTCTATGTCCCTTTTTTTGTGGGTTGGGGTTGCCTTTTCCCTGCTTCGACTGTGAGGAGTTTGCAGATCCAAAATCTCACCTCTTCTTCTTAAATTTATGCTCGATCTTGAAAACATATCTATAAGTTGTACCCAATGATGCGATGTCCAAAAAAACCATTTATGTTTGAATGTATATATGCATAAAACCACGGTATTTCAGCGCAAGATGTCGCTTATATTCTTTGATACCCAATTTGGTGTGCAGAGTATGGAAAATATTGGTGAAATATGGTACAACCTGGTCCCTTTCTTGACACAAGGTGGCCCATCTTGGGTATTGGTCCTCGTATATTCCAATAGGGTAGTATTGTTCTTTAATGGAATCCTGGAAGGAATCCCATGTGGGGGCGATAAAAAATATTTCATATTCCTCTATTGCCCTTTGCTCAGAGTAAGTATCCCACCAGTCCTTAACATGGGGGATGACCTTGAGGAGTGAAAAAATAATATTTTCCCTATCGGAAAAATTGTGGACCAAAAAATACCCTTTGAGGAGATTCATCCATTTATCTATAACATACACATCTATCAGTCCTTCAAATAATGGAATATAAAAATTTACCTGTACTTTTAAGCGGGTTGCATGGCCTCTTGATGAAGATACAACTCCTGCGGGCAACCGTCGAATGATCTGTGCAAAGTTGTCCATCATTTCATTCCTTTGTCACGCAAGGGATTCCTATAGAAATATTTTAAAAGGATATCCTGCTCCATAATATTTATTTTCATCCCCCATGGTTTTTTGTCAGGCTTGGCATGACCAATCTTGCAAAGGCTCAACTATTTTGAGTCCCAACTTCTTGTACCTAGATCTTGTCGGGGGCATGCACAAAGAAAAACAAATGAAGAGCAGACTGCTCTGATACCAATGATCTAGATTTATGAGTGGAACTAAATGAATAATAGGCTAAATAAAATAACACAAAGATACAGAGAACAACAACATATATTCATTGAACAATAAATTTTATTGAATAAATGAAATAGGTTGAAACTGTAAAACTGCAGAATTGAAAGAAACTTACTCGAATGGTGGTAGCTATCTCTGAGAATATATGTGGATGCTACGTGCATCCGTCTGAGAATAATGATTACAATGAGGCTCCAGAGGCCTTTTTAACATTACTCATGAATTTCAAAACCCTATACATCCAAACACCTAACCCTAGGAGATGAAACGCCAAAAGTTATGTGGGCCCCGATGGGTAAGTTGGTACCTAAACTTCTTGTGGTCATAACTTTTGCATAGAAACTATGTTTTAGGTGCGTGATAGCCCATTGGAAATGTCTTCTTGATAAACACACATTACCCCATCAAACTCTAACTTCATCTATAGTTTGACTATGGAAAGCCAAAAAAACACTGTTTAGGGCCCCAAAACGACTCTGGAAGTACAAAAAGATGTACTGACATGAAAAAAATCCAAAATAATCCCGTTGGATTAGGTGGGCAGCCACCAATATCCATATGGAAGTTTTGTAGGGATTCAGAGAATTATGAAAGTGTAGAACCCACAATTACAAAGAAGTACAAAAGAACGTGTCAAACTAAAAACTGTTAATAGAAGCCAATTGGAATAGGTGGGTGGCCACCAATATACACCTAGATCAGTCACTATGGTGGTGATGTGGGTCTCTAGCTATGCAAAAGGATATTTTTGGTCATGTGGTCTCTCGACACTTCACATATGCAACTTGAGGGCCTCGAGACATAATCTCCTTAGTTATCCACAAAATGGGGATAACATCTAGCTCCTACTTTGGTACATGTGCTCGTCATAGAGTGCATGAGAAATGCATCATCTCCTGGTAGACCCATGCCTACAAGGAAACATTAGACTATCAAGTGGAGGATGGAATAATCCCTTGTTCTCATATGGTCATAATCAAAATCAAATAAGCTACAAAAATAAAAGTTTGACACAATTTCCAACTAAGTATATATATATGATGATGAAATCAATAATGCAAGTAGAGAAAAATAAAAATGCAATGAAAATAAACTAATATGAGCAAACAAAATGCAAGATTAAATAAATTAAGATGACTAACCTACTTACATGGGGTCCTGGGACCCTGAAGATCAAGTCCCGAAGGTGTAAGGTGAAATCGTACAACCAATGCAACCTCTTGATCAACGAACGAAGACATTTCCCCCTGTGCTTAATCATGTGAAACAACAAAGATAAGTCCAACACATAGTAATCATTCACATAAATAGATATATAATCAATCATGCAATAAAACTCATGGAGATGGGTGGGAGGGAGGAAATCCTGCTGAAAAGAGAAACCACAATCTCGATCGTCCTGCAACTCCTGCCTGCAAGCATAGCCACAAGCCCGATCTATCCATCTATGGAGTGGAATGACATATGTAGATGATGTCTCATATTCATCCTCATCAACACAATCACTTCTTCCTGAAGACTGAGAAGACGTGAGATAACTCAAGAAGACCCCATGCTTCACCCAAGGGGAAGACATGATGTATGGGATGGGTTCAGGTCTAAAAGAAGAAAAACGCTACCTCTTCATTTATGAATCCTCGTGAGAATATCCAAGATGAAAAAAAAAATTCTTCGTAGAGTAAACCTATGATTTCCCCAAGATGGATATGTCTTGGTACTCGTCCAAAATCAAGGGCGAAGATGTCTCAAAATCCTCATAGAACAAATATGCATCCTTGAAAGGATATGCATCACAACTCCCGAGGGATGACTAGAAATCACCCTGAGGATGTTGTGACAAGTCATCCTCAAATGGAACGAAAAAATAAGTGATCATACCACCATAACTATCCCAAACATCTGATTCATATATGCATGGAGACCAATCCTTTGTTTGAGGGGTACCCTCAACATCGTAGTTGGGATCTTCATCAAAGGTGAAAAGTCTCATGCCCCATCCATGTTCTCCATTCTGTATGAAAGTGTTGATATGTTGGCCAACTATATCCAAGGGCGCTTCTAGTGCTTGTTCACTTCCAGGATCATGGAACAGATTTTCATCAAGATCATTGAAAGGGTCATAACTCATAGTGTTCTCCTCTTGATGTGTAGGAGGAATAGTAGCTTGGATGTCTTCATTTGGGTCATTAAGCGAAATGAATTCATCTTCATTAAATGCCTTAGAATATTCAGCCTGATAAGCTTCATCAGGATCTTCTTGGAAGATTTCTTCATAAGCATGTTCTTCAAGAACCTCTTCGTTTGTGAGGGATTGGTCTTCAGTAGATGCATGCAATATCTCTTTTACTTGGTTCATCAACTCTTCAACGATTTTATTAGCAAATATTTCCCTTTCGATATGAAAAGTTTCCTTCCACGAGAAATGGAGAGGTTTTTGTTGATTACAAGGTGCCATAGTATCATTGACTAGAAGAACACCTCAAAGTAGTCTCCATGGGAGAGCAAGGCTCATAAAAGGATGAAAATGGGAAGCAGGGAAAGGTAAATAATGGAAAGGTGGGTTCGGGAAAGGTGGAGTCACCAAAAAAACTTTGAAGAAGGTTTTTCAAAGGGAAATGGGTAGGTTCTTGGAGTGGAGTCGCCAGACAATCTTGGGGTGAAGGCTTTGGGAAAGAGACTTGCCAAAAATGTCATTTGGGGCACAAAGAGGATTCAAAATCCTCCCCAAAAATGATGAAACAATGTTATAGCGCAAGTTTTAGGTTGGGAAAATCATGATCCAACCACAAAGAAAGTGCTACAACTTGGGAATCCTACACCCAATGTCACCTTGATGTAGGTCCCACACTACAAGGGTGACTAGGTCACTCTAGGGAGGTGATCCCAGTGACCCTATGGGGAATGAAAATGATGAAGGGAAGTGTAAGGAGAAGTCCCCTAGAAGGTCAAGCGATAAAATAGAATATTGGTTGAAAATGGTAAGTGAAGAGAGGTAAATGGATACCGAGTAAAGAGAGAGTTTTCAGTGCACCTGTACCTTCTCAAGACACAAGAAAATACACTTTTCCAACCAATTATAGTAATGTATCAGCATTTTAATCTTGTTGTGCCTAAAATATAGAAGCATATAAGTTAATATATCAACAATAGATTACATACAAATCAACAAGTAAAAGTTCTATATTAGTTAGCAATGTCAGCAATAAAACTAATAACCAATATGGACTGAAAATAACACTTAAAGACTGAATAAAGATGGTTGTCATAAAAGTAAATTTATGCAGAAGAATATCAGCCTTATGTATATGTAATTTAATGAAGTACAACAACAAATCTAACCGTAAAAAACAACCAACAATTATCACAATAGATGCACCTAGGTTAGTAGGTTAAACTAGCAAAGTTAGAGGGTTAGTCTACGGTTAGAGATATTAGTGGTTAGGGTTAGAGATTAAAGAATCCCTAATGGATGTAGGTTATTTTTACTATAGAAGCAAGAATTTGTGGGATAAATAGGATTCACTAAGGGAGGAAAAATCCCCAAGGCATGAAGATCATCATCCAAAAGAGACAACTTCAAAACTTGAGATTTGTATGTTTACCAAGGCAGTAATTTATTTCTCCCATGCAAAAATTAAATGAATAGTGCCTTTAAAAAAGGGTTAATGGATTGAAGAGAATGTGAAAAATCTAGATATTCTACTTCCTTGGGGACGTAAACCCTTTTACTCCCCAAGGCAATCTTCTCTTAGCTAGGGTTTCAACTAGGAGGGTGTATGCAATTATACTCCTCTTAGTAAACCCTTATGAAGCAATATTCCCTTAGAAAATGAAATGGTGGAAACACAAGTAGGGGTGTCTTACCTTATACTCACTACTTGGCTAAAGGAAATAGAACCTTTAACTTGTACAGATGATAATACAATCAAATAAATGGCACCTTCAAGCATTAAAAGGTAATAAAAGCTATACTAACCACCAAAAACACAATGAAGAAATCCTTCCAAGGCTAGAGCACCATCTCCATCAGCCATAGCCAAGACATAGCCATAAAAAAAGCACAAGAGAGATAAATATCCAAACAGAGCGAAAATTTCAGTCCAAGAGCCTCTCACAATGGAGAGTTATGTTTTGAAAATGAGATCTTATGATCTCTATTTATACAAAATGTAGCTAACATAGTTTGTCCACATAATATTAGGTAAAACACAAGATTAGGGGTCAACAACCCTAGTCTTTCCCCTTTACAAATATAATATTTAAAAATTCTCTTTAATTTCACTTTTTCACAAAGAAAACCCTAAAATAAATGTGACGTAATCCACTAAAGGAGGATGTTTTGGAAAATTGAGAAAGTCTTTGGAGCTGGGCTATAAAGTAGGGCCTCCAAAGGCCATGTGGTAATCATATGGAGCCTCTCCTCCTCAAAATTCCATGTGATGCTTTTATTCATCATAAACCACCATATGCCCTTCAAATGTGACATCAAGCCCCTAAGGAGTGATGTTTTTCCCCTTCTGGGGAAGTTCTTTGGCATGAAAAGGGTGGGCTATGTCTATCCATTTGTCTCCTAGGCCTCTGAAAGCATCTCTCTGTCGTCGTACATGTGGGCCTATGCCATATATCATGTGTGATGCTTTCCCTCATGGAATCCCAAGCTAGGATTTTTCTTCCAAAACTGGCCACCAACATGTACCTCGAAGACAAATGGATACATCCTCCAAGGATATGAATTCAAAGCATTATGATGAGTGAATCAAGTCAATAAAAGAGCCATTAAATCATGTATAACAAGACTACATCATACAAACATGTTCTTAAGAAACTAAACATTTTTCCAAGTTTGGTTGTGGGTGGGTTGGCATGGTACTTCTTTTCAATGGATCAAACTCCCTAAGTCTAGGAACAACCCTATCTGAATCATGAGAATGAAATAAAATGGATGGGGGAAGTACTTAATGGGTATGGGGTTCATGATATGCAAGGGTCCATAGTGTCTTATTTATGGGTGCCTTTATGGAGGGTGTGTCGCACCTTTTTCCATAACACATTTTTTCAAGCCCATCAATTTCCTTTTATATTTATTTCTTTGTATTTTATTTCAATATATCATAGGGAAAGTTGGAGGCCACTGCCTTGGTTTGGTGACCACATATGGGTAGTGTCACCCACAAGTACTTTCACAGAAATGGGAATATTGGCTCGTGATGAGACCCCCTTTCCCTCAACCATGCAAATGAGAGCCATTACCTTGGTGTGATGGCCATAAATGGTAATTTGATACCGTTATATACCCATGGATGTGATAGGTTGGATCGTGATGGGACCCCCTATCCTTGACTGATACTTTAAGAATTTTTATTTTATTGTTTCCACGAGGTCCTTATTTTCTTGCCGAGAAGCTTTTCACTATTTTCTTGGGATCCCTTGGGTAGAGCATCTGGAATGTTCTTTCATTAGACTTTTATATTTTTCCAGCTAACCCCCCTCTAGGCCTTCAACCCCTTCTTCCCATGAAATGAGGAATGGTCCCTTCTAGGGTCAGTCTACCCCAAAATCCAAAGAGATGATGTCATGAGGGGAAATAATGATGGAAAGAGGTAAGTACGGTCAGGAGTGGCATGATGACTCATCAAAGGAAGCTCCAATAAACACCCCATCCAAAGGGTGACCATCTACTTGAATTCCCCAAGCCAACAACCAACATTTAAACAAGGTAAAAGGAATAGTTTCCAAAGAAAATGTCTCATAACAAAAAATAACCTTTGATACACAAGCTAGAATACCCACCATCATACCTGACTTGTACCGCATGGAGAAAGACCCAAGTGAACTATGGTGGCAAGCTAGTGTGGATGATGACCAAGTGTTGGGTCATTGTGGTGGCAATGCGGGTCTATAGTTGTGAAAAAGGATATTGATGGTCATGTGGTCTCTCGGCACTCCACATCGGCAACCTAAGGGCCTTGAGATATAATCTCCTTAGTTATCCATAAAATGGGGATAAAAAATACAACTAAAGAGAGTATCATTCAGGGGGTTTACTTAACCTGGTAGATATTCTAACAACACTTGCAGGATTTTGAGGTACATGTTGCTCCTGTTGTTGTACATTTTTATTTTCTAGTACCTTTGGAATTTATTTTTCAGTGATCTCATCAAGCACTATGTATTCTGGTTTTTCTTTTTCCTAATTCTTTCCCTGCAATTGATATTTGTACACAACCTTGTCATTGAATATGACATCTCTAATCCTAATGATGTTGTGAATTTCATAATCCCATTGTTACACATCAAAATTAATCACTACGATGATGTCTCATTGTCATTATCGCAAGTGTCGCACTTTTGTCACAAGTCTCGCAAGTGTCACAGAAATCATACTATCATCTCGCCCATGTCACATCGTGAATGACATCATAAAAACAATTGAGATACCCTCTAAGATTGGTTAAAAGAAGGAAATATATCATTTGGCGAAGAGCACAAACTTTTACCTTGAGAAATTACAATCACAAAAGCATTTTTTGGAGATAGGCGCTCCCCTGCCTACTTGCAAGGAGCGCTAGCACTCCTTTCCCTCTTAGCAAGGAGCGATGAAATGCTATGTGGCCCACTTTGAGGGAGCGTCGAGATGTTGAGCAAATCATGGGATGAATCCCCCTTATCTGATCCAGATTTTATGAGTAGAATGAAATGACTACAGATTATTACCAGATGCTTAACACAGAATAACAGAGATACAATAAAACTGGTTTTCTATTCAATAAGGAAATAAGCTGAAACTGTAAAATGCAGCGGAAAACAAGCTTGTTGGAATGGTGGCGGCTTATCTCTGAGAAGAGATGTGACGGCTGCGCTCATTCGCAAGAAGCTGATTACAATAAGGATCTCAAGGCCTTTTTACAATAAACAGGAGTTTCAAAAACCTTAAACATCCGAAAACCTAACCCTAGGAGATGAAGCGCCAAAAGTCATGTGGGACCTGTTTGGGTAAGTTAGTACATCAACTTCCTGGGGTCGTAACTTTTGCATACTATCTCCGTTTTAGGCATATGATATCCCATTGGAAAGATCTATCCGAGGAATACAACATTTGCATAAACTTTTGCGACTGCAACATACCCCAAAAAACATCGTTTAGGGCCTCAAAACAGCTCCGGAAGTTCAGGACCCGAAAAACTGTTAAGAATAGTAAATTATCAAAATTGTGAGAAAGTTGTTTTGAGCCAGCTGGAAAAGGTGGGTGGCCACTGATATCCACCTGGATCATTATCTTTGAAGTCAATTGAGAAATATCCAAGCCAATTTGGCTCGAATCCAAGACCAAGGCTCATGTAGTGGGGGCACCACAGACGTGGGTCTGACTTTTTCGGCATTTGGAAAACGTTATTGATTATTACAACAGGGCCCACAAGCCCCGTCCTTAGTTAGGATGGACTTTTCATGTGCTGAGGGAACTACTTGTATATATTGTTTGAGGGCATAAGCCCCATGACTCGTTACTGGTTGTATTTTTGAGGTGCATGCGCCCACCTATGTACTTTGATGATTTTGATATTATATATGGATTTTTATGTCTTTTTATGTCTTATGGATTATTTTTTCCTTTAAAAATGTATTTACATGTTTATGTGTATGTCATTTTTATATGTGTGCGAGATGCCAATCTAATATTTGATTAGCTAGAGTATCTGTGACTTGGTTTAATCTCTTAGGAACATGAAAATATGTAATATAATAAAATTCTTCGTTCTAAGAGACGTACCCTAAGGAATCGTCAGTGTAAAGTAGGATCATGAACACGGTAGACTCTATTTAACTGATACACAACTAGCTAAGCATCTAAATAAACCTAGAGATGAGAGATACCAAATGACAAGGCATCACGAATCAACTCAATAACTGCGCTGTATTCAGTGACATTGTTTGTGGTGTCACCTAAACATATACTTCCTGAAGATAATAACTGGCCTTGAGGTGTAAAAATTACCCAAGCTGCGGAGGCAACCCTCTGAGTGTGTTGGCTAGCACCATCTGCGTACCCAACGAACACCTCTAATTCACTTGAAATCTGCCACAGTGACAAAAGATAACATCAAAAACAACACGTCCATAAAACCAAAAGAAACCATAAAGTAATAGTACAAAGACTATACATATGTTACAAAAAGTTACCCAAGGTGACCTATCTATGAGTAATACTTCTTGAGGTGGAGCTCGTTTCTAGGCTCTGCCAAAGCATTTCCCTCAAAGTCTACTAGACGATAAGCATCCTTTTTTAGAATCTGTTTTATGATGAAAGGTCTGAACCACATAGATTTGAATTTTCCTGCCCCCAGGGAGTCCTTATCCTAGTCATAGACCAGGACAAGGTCACCTTCAGAGAAAATCCGAGGATGAATGGACCGATCATACTAACACTTGAATTTTTTTTTGTGAGCCTCGTTGGCCAGGGCCGCATCATGATGCTGCTCATTGAGCCGCTCAAGGTATAATAACCGCTCTTCAAGTGGAGAAGTGTCTGGAAGTAAATGTACTGCCAACTTTAGGGATGAGATCTAACATTCTATAGGCAAGACTGCTTCTAGCCTATAAATGAGTTGAAAAGGTGAGAAATCAGTTGCAGTCTTAACAGATGTTCGGTAAGCCCATAATGCCGAGTATAACATCAAATGCCAATTTGACTTGGCCGAATTGATCGTTCACTATAGGATGGTCTTAAGAGATTTATTTACATCTTCCACTTGACCATTTGCTTGGGGGTAGTAGGGTGATGAATGTTCCTGCCGCAACCCAAGATTTGATGTTAATTCAATCATCATTTGGTTCTGAAAGTGACTGCCATGGTTAGTGAAAATATCTCTTGGGATGTCGAACCTTGCGATTATCTGGTTGAACAAAAAGAGAGCTACATTCTCTCCATCATCTTTAAATGTTGGTATAGCTTCGAACCACTTCCTGAGGTAGTCTACAACTACAATGATATAATGGTTCCCCCTTTGATGAAGGAGGGTTGCATGTAGTGTAATCAATCCCCCACTTGGTGAAAGGATCAACTGTGATGACAAGAAACATGGGAGCTGGATGTGCCCTCATCTTCCGAGAGAAGATCTAACACGAGTGACACTTCTTGACCGATTCGATACAATATTTTATTAGTGTCAGCCAAAAGTAATCGACTCATAAAATATTTTGGGTTGTTGCCAACCCAGACAAATGACCTCCACATGCTCCAGTATGGCAATCGTTAAGCACGATTTCCGCTTCTTCATGAGTGAGGCATCGACCAAGAATGGAATCTACACCTCGATGATAGAGAGTGTCCTCGAGGATGAGATAATTCTTGGCCTGATGACGTATACGGTGACATTCATCACGAGAAGCAGAGGCAGGGAACTTCAAATTCTGGAGATAGACAAGAATATATCCATACTAGAGGTCTGAAGATGCTATAAGAAACATATCTCCTCGAATAGGCAATTATTCGGGCACAACATCACCTGAATCGACCGGAAGTTCCAAAATAAGTTCTGCGAAGACCAGTGACTTTTTGGATTTCACCAAAATGAAATCTACGTCAAATTCCCGGAGGAAGACTATCCATCTACTGATATTTCCGCCATGTCAACACATATTGAAACGGATTCACAATGGCAATGACAGTGGTCTTGCAAAACAAAACATAATGACGGAACCGTTGGACATCATGGATTGCTGCCAACGCAAGTTTTTCGATATGAGAATAATTGAGTTCCAACCCGAGGAGGCCTCGGCTCAGGTAATAAATCACATATTCGAAGAGAAAATCATCTTCCTGAACTAAGACCATGCTGATGGTTGACTCTGTTGTAGCCAAGTATAATAAGAAATCTTTGTTATAATTGGGTGGCCGAAGCAGAGGGGTAGTTGTGAGGGAATGTTTCAATGCTTCGAAGGAGCATTGAGTGGCATCGTCCCAATGAAAAGGAACGTCTTTCTTCAGTAAGCACGTAAATCCCTTTGTGATCTCGGCATAATTGGCGATGAAACGCCTCAAAAAGTTCACCTTTCCTTGTAGACTCTGAAGTTGAAGGATTGTGCGTGGGGGAGGCAACTGAATTATTGCCTCGACCTTGAGAAGATCGACCATGATCCCTGTTGTTGACACTATGAAACCTAACAAACGTCTTGATGTTACACAAAAGATGCATTTGTTTGGATTCAAGCGAATCTGTAAGTAGCGACATCGTTCAAAGATAAGTTGAAGGTGTGTGGGATGATCCGTTCTCTTGCGAGATCGTGATGCTAAATCATCTAAATAGGCTTTGAATATATGCTTGAGATCATGGAAAGAAAAAGACATGGCCCGTTAGAAGGTAGCTCCAACATTTTTGATACCAAAAGGCATCTTACGATAGGAAAATGTACCCCATGGAAAAATGAATGCAGTTTTGTGTTGGTCTTCGGGGTTTGATTTGTATCTGATTATATCTCGAAAAACCATCCATGAAAGAAAAGGCCTCACAACCTGCACATTCATCAATGATCTAGTCAATGAATGGTGTGGGAAAATTATCTTTTGGACATGCCTTGTTCAAATCATGGAAGTCCGTACATACATGAATCGTGCCCTGTTTATTGTTGACCAGCACGGGATTTGACACCCATTGGGTCAAATGGATAGGATAGACAAACAAGCTTTGAGTAGTTTCTCGACTTCAACCTTAATGGCTGCTACTTTCTTGGGATTAACTGGACGAAGCTTCTGCTAAACTGGCTTGTTATTCAGATAAGTTGTGATTTCATGTTCAACTATTTTTGGATCAATGCCTGGCATTTCCTCATAAGACCAACCAAAAACATCGTGGAATTATTTAAATAAGTCTATGTAGATTTGAATCTCTTCGGGGGAATAGTCAGCTTCGATGAAAACATTCTCCACGACATCAAGGGTTCTAGAGCTATTAATTTGTATAGTTTCAACGATAGTTTCCATATTACCTTTGGTATAAATCTCATGTGTAGCCAAGGGATTGATAGGACAATACCTATCTCCATTCATATTCAAGGTGAATTCCCCTACTTCGATTCTTCTTAACTCTGGGAGGAAGTAAGATTTGTGATGGAGATCGTCCCAGGGTTTGTCCGGACTAGTCACTACTTCAATGATTGCTTCGTCTGAAGGCAAGACTAAGTCTAACGAATCAATATCAGTGAGGTTACCTTGAGCCCAAATAGGCTCTGGGATCAGATCTAACTCTTGTGCAGGAGTCAAATCAGTGTCGGCTAAAGCTTGTTGGACTAAAGAGTATGTTGCCTCTGCTGCAGACAAGGGCATGGACATAACATGGTGTCGTGTCCCTTCCATTGTGGCCGGTGGGGAAGGAAGAATTCACGGGTCGTTGAAGTAAGTCGTGTAAAATGATGAAACTTGGAAAATATCAACCTTATGGTGCTCTGATATGAAATTGACATCACCTTGAGGAGGCGGGTAATCGAAAGTACCCATCAAAGATGGGCACAAACCAACACCTATGTTGACGACGCCTGCTTGGGGATTGTCAATCATCGAGACTGCGGATGCCCCCAATGAAGGGTCAGGTGTGGAGAAGGACAATTGATCAATTGTCACAATCCATCCCTTGTGTGGAAACAACAAGACCCGAAAAACTGTAGCAACCACTACTTGCATGGCATAGGTCCAACTCCTACCTAACAAGAGATTGTGGTCAATGGATACGTTGACTACTTCTACCTCCATGCACACGATATTCCCTCCTAACTACATGGGGAAAGAGGGGATGATGCCATGTGGTTGGAACAAATGACTGTCGAAAGTGGTAAGAAGAGTAGGTGACAAAGACAAAATGGGCTGGCCAATTGCCTTCCAACACGCCAACGACATGACGCATGTTGAGGCACCCTCATCAACCACTGTGCAGAAAATGTTCCGAGTAAAAGTTTTCATGGGTTAATCTACTACTATTTGAAATGATACGTGGTAAGGGAGATTAGGTTTTAAGTCGGTTGTATCCAACATGATTGTACTTGGATTACAAATCTTGGTAGATCCTAAAGTGGCTAATAAAGCTTTCCTCTAGGAAGGGCAGCTCTGGAAGACCTCTAAAGTGGACATCGCACAAGGCATTTGAGATAAATCCTCCACCATAGAATAGTTCTGAGAGGCCCTTGCGTTTGAGTTATGAGAAGCTTTCTTGAACGCATGTTTTGGGATACGTGTCATTATTTCGCCCAAAGTCTTCTCGATCTGGAGAGGAAGAGATGGGATTTCATCTTCTTTGCCTTTCTCAGAGGTGCTTGGATTACTATAGTCATGTGCTCTAGTCGATATAAAAGCATCACCTTTCATCATATACACATTTGTGGATGCAGGATTGTTCAAAGATGGAGAGGGTCCTTGACTGCCCCCTTCCGCGCTTGTAGAGGCTTGGGTTGGGGTTTTCCCATGTTGGAATGGATTTGTTAACACAGCAGGCTGCTGTTGTGACACAAAATTTTGGGCCTCTGCAAGCCGAGGGCACCGGTGGTTCAGGTGGTCTTCCGCTCATAGGTTACACAGATTCATCACCTTTCATTTCTTAGTGTTGCCCCCGCCAGCATTATTAGTGGGTTTCTTATCCCCCTTACCCCTCTTACGTTGTTTTTTCTTTCCATCAGGCTGTTGGGTGGCCTTCATATTTGTTGATTACACACTATGTACATTCGATGTTGGGGTAGGGGGAGCAGCCGAAACAGTAGTTTGGCTGGCCGCTGTGTGTTGTATAGATAATTGTTGTAATTGTTTTGTCAGTTGTTCAGCGGGCTTGGTTTGTGCTGAACGTACAATACCATCGGCATGTGGTCCAACTCTCTGTCTGGTCTTATCAAGTATGGATCATGGTGCATTTGGAAAAATCTTGTACAGTAAACCAGACTGAGAATAAATGAGCTCAAGCTGTTGAGCTCTCATGATGGCATCTTCTTTGGAAAACACTCCCGACGTTGCGACGTCTTTGGATAGCTGGGGGACCAAATACTTAAGCAACCACTCAAGAAGGAATGTCGATGGGACTGGTACCTTAATCAAACTCTTCCAGCATCTCCATTCTCGGATGTGATCAAATATATGGTCCGCTTTTGTCTGTTCGAAATTGGCCAACAATTCTGTGTTGGTGTCGTATCTCACAGGTAATTGGAAATGGTTTAGGAATGCCATTGCCAATTTTCCGAAGGAAGAATATCTCGAGCGGTCAAGCTCAATGTACCATTTCACAACACTCCCAATGAGAGTGTGTTGAAACAATCACAATTGTATGGAGTCATATTTCAATGAATTAGATGAGCACCAAAGATGGAAGGTGGTCACATGATCCCCTGGATCTTTGTTAGGCTTGGCTTCGAACTTTGGTATGTCCGAAGGAAATTTCATCGACATAGGGGGCCAAAGTGGATCATGACAGATGGGGTCATTCAATAACCTTGTCAAATATGGCAAATGTAATTTCACCAAGAAAGGTAGTTTTGGTTGTTGTTGATGATAACCATGGAAAAAGGGGCCTGGAGTTTGACAGGCACCAGGTTTCCAGGAAACGTTGGGTTGTTGGCCCGGGTTCTGGTAAACACCATGGCCATGAAAAACGTACGAATTTTGCATTTGAGGAGACATCATCGGCTGATTCCTAAAATAGGACGTAGATGGTTGGGTGTGCATTACATTAGGAGAACTTTGGGAAGGGTTGCCACATGCCGATCCCATGGGAATAGGTATTGCACCTTGCTTGGGGTTCCATTGGTTGTGAAAATAATTTCCCCAGATCAACATTCCTGATGAGGGAACTGATCCTTGCCAAGAATTCCAAGGTCCTGATGCAGAAGAAGTTCCTGGGTTTGCCCCCTGTGCAGGAATAGTACCCTGCATAGGATTAGGTTGGCCATAATTAGGGTTGCCCCCGGTCAGGAAAGTGACTGAAGAGAAAGCGTTTTTACCAAAAGCACCAAACAAAGAAAATGGTGTCGACCCTATCGACATATTATGAGAAGGTGGTCCTTGACTCCCTACTCCAAGTGAACTATGGTGTATGTTTGGCCCGACGGATTGCTGGTGGGTACCACCAAGTGAAGAGGACGAAGGAGGTATATGACCTCCCCCGTAAGGGAAAGTGTTAAAGGGAGATGAAGTGCCGCCCATGGGTCCATGCAGAGGACCGTTAGAGCTCCCTGCCCCCAGACCTAAAGTCTACAAAGTGGAGTAGGATAGTATAGGGCTTGTACCTGAGCTAAGCATCCTGTATGAAAACGGAGGGCCTGTTGCACTCTATGTGAAAGGAGGAGTGGTCATCGCCAAAGAAAAGATCGGACCACTGCTCTAGATAGAGGCAGTTGAGACCATGGTGGCTCAAACTGGCGATGGTGGGTTAGGAGGTGGAACACCCCCTGTGGTGACAGTCGTAGTGGGAATAGAGGAATTTCCAGAAGAAGTGGCAGCATGAGTTTCCATTACTATCCTCTTTAAAGGTGACGAAAGGTCCTTTAATAGAGGTTGCTCAGGAGTGGTTTCCTATGACCTAGTCGCTTCAAAAGACCCTTGTTGTTCTAGCTTACACCTTAGTGGTGGTGGGGGTGGCTCCGATGTAACTGGTTACAGGCCAAGAAGCCTTCGTGTTGTAGGAAAATTCCCCTGCGGACAGGTGTTATAACTCTAATTTGCACTAGACATACATACCTGTCATTAGGCCATCCCATATGCCTTCTTTTCCAAGCCAGTACAGAACAACTCCTCTTAAAAACCCCCTTTATAAAGGCCCACATGCCCTGCTCCATTACTGCATGCGTGTACATGCTAGCTGCTCCAATACAGCCTGCGTGTACCTACAAAAGCATGGAAAAAAGGAAAGTTGCTGACGGAACACACAGATTTGGGCAAGTTAACTAAACCTTTCCACCATGCATGGCCGGTCATTTGACCAAATACCTAGCTCCTTCTAGCCTATAAAAGAAGGGGTAAGGGTCCCATTTGAGAGGAGGAAAATCATAGTAAAGACATTATACCCAATTAAGCATTCCCCTTGTCCCCTCCTTTAGCCATCCTTGTGCAAAGAGAAGTATAGAGCAAAGTAGTTGGAGGACAGTTGAAGAGAAGCCCGGGACCAGGTTCGTGGACCAGTGGCCGACTTCATCATTGTAAGTTTCTTTAGTGAAGTTAATAATAAAGAAGTACTTTTCCCGTCCCACCATATAAGGTTTTCATTGTTTATTGCGTACATATTGATTAAATCTCTAACCCATTAATCTGTAGATCAAATGCATGTGGAGTTCTTTGTTTGTCTTTTTTGAATGCAGGTCAACCTTGGGAGGAGAGTTGTAGTCAAAGAGCGACCTAGCATGAAGAGGGATCGATATCAAATGCCTAAAATAAGGTATGTTCACTTGATCTTCTTAACTACGTATTTTCTTAAGAATAACGGGGATTAGATCCAGGATGATGGTAAAAAGTAGGAATATTTAGGTCTTTTCTACATGCATGATAAAACCCTAACTGCTAGTTCGTAGAGGGATTTCCCATTCACAACAGAATTGGCGACCATACTGGGGATCTCTAGGGTTTCTGGGAATATTTTTTCTTGGGTATTTTTAAAAACTGGTTTCATTCCTTGTTTTTAAAGTTTTTGCAAAAGTCTGAGCTAATAGAGATTCTGGTCTTCCATA
>SNQJ01S0020855.1:28858-60156 GCA_010110895.2 Picea sitchensis
AAAGAAACAGAGATAACTGGTATGGAAGACCAGAATCTCTATTAGCTCAGACTTTTGCAAAAACTTTAAAAACAAGGAATGAAACCAGTTTTTAAAAATACCCAAGAAAAAATATTCCCAGAAACCCTAGAGATCCCCAGTATGGTCGCCAATTCTGTTGTGAATGGGAAATCCCTCTACGAACTAGCAGTTAGGGTTTTATCATGCATGTAGAAAAGACCTAAATATTCCTACTTTTTACCATCATCCTGGATCTAATCCCCGTTATTCTTAAGAAAATACGTAGTTAAGAAGATCAAGTGAACATACCTTATTTTAGGCATTTGATATCGATCCCTCTTCATGCTAGGTCGCTCTTTGACTACAACTCTCCTCCCAAGGTTGACCTGCATTCAAAAAAGACAAACAAAGAACTCCACATGCATTTGATCTACAGATTAATGGGTTAGAGATTTAATCAATATGTACGCAATAAACAATGAAAACCTTATATGGTGGGACGGGAAAAGTACTTCTTTATTATTAACTTCACTAAAGAAACTTACAATGATGAAGTCGGCCACTGGTCCACGAACCTGGTCCCGGGCTTCTCTTCAACTGTCCTCCAACTACTTTGCTCTATACTTCTCTTTGCACAAGGATGGCTAAAGGAGGGGACAAGGGGAATGCTTAATTGGGTATAATGTCTTTACTATGATTTTCCTCCTCTCAAATGGGACCCTTACCCCTTCTTTTATAGGCTAGAAGGATCTAGGTATTTGGTCAAATGACTGGCCATGCATGGTTGAAAGGTTTAGTTAACTTGCCCAAATCTGTGTGTTCCGTCAGCAACTTTCCTTTTTTCCATGCTTTTGTAGGTACACGCAGGCTGTATTGGAGCAGCTAGCATGTACACGCATGCAGTAATGGAGCAGGGCATGTGGGCCTCTATAAAGGGGTTTTTTAAGAGGAGTTGTTCTGTACTGGCTTGGAAAAGAAGGCATATGGGATGGCCTAATGACAGGTAAGTATGTCTAGTGCAAATTAGAGTTATAACACCTGTCCGTAGGGGAATTTTCCTACAACACCCATAAGCGATAACCAAAATCATTAACACCATATCGAATAAAGGTACACTTCTTGGATTTTTCCTCAAGCTTTGTTCTATTTTCTTTATCAATATGGACAAATGCTTCACAACCGAAAGTATTCAAAAAAGAATAATTTACCTTTTTACCTGTCCATGCCTCCTCTGGAACTCCACCATCCAAAGAGATTGAAGGTCCTCTTTTTATTAAGTAAATAACAATATCTACAACATCTTCCCAGCACTGTAAGGGCAACCCAACATGCAATCTCATACTCCTTGCTCGCTCCATGATTTTCCTATTTATCCTTTCCAACACACCATTTTATTTTTGTGCTCCTAGAACTGTTTGCTCTCAAATAATCCCATGGTATGAACAGTAATCATCAAACTCATTTCTGCAATATTCACCTCCATTTTATGATCTGAGACACTTCAACCTTTTTCCTATCTCATTCTCAACCAAAGATTTCCATTTCTTAAAATTATGAAAAACATCAGATTTTTGTCGAATGCAATAAATCCAAGTTTTCTAGTTGCATCATCAATAAAAGTAACATAATAATGAGAGCCACTAAGAGATGATACCTGAGTTGGTCCCCATACATTGTTATGCACAAGCTCTAACCTTTCACTCTTTTTTTTTTTTTTTCATTTCTGAGAAATATGACTCTCTTATGTTTTCCATAAACACAATGCTCACAGAAATCCAAATCAATTTGTTTAAGATCTAGCAACAAAATTATTTTTTGAAGTATCTACATCCCCTTATCACTCATGTGTCCAATCCTACGATGCCAAAGTGATGTATCCACTCCTGTAGAAGCTAAAGAGATAGAAGAATCAATATTGCCAGTACATAAATACAATGTACTTACCTTCTCTCCTTTTGCTATCACCGATGATACTTTGGTGACCTTCCACACTTTATCTGTAAATATAGATATACAACCTCCTATTTCCAACTACCCTATTGAAATTAGATTTTTCCTTAGATCTGGAACATGTCTTACCTCTTTCAAAAACCATTGGTTTCCATTTTTTTTCTTTATTTGTCCCTTTCCCATTCCACCAATTTTGCATCGTGCATCATCACCCAAATGTACCTGTCCAAAATCACCTTGAACATAATCTATAAAATGTTCTAATGGGGTGTGGTATGAAATAAATCCCCTGAATCTACTACCCAAGAATCATAAATATGGTCTACTGAAAGAATCAAAGCATCCTGTAACACATCACCTGTTACATTTTCTTCATGATTTTTCTCCTATTGTCCATCTCTTTGTTTATTTGGAGCTCTCTAGTATTTATTCATATGTCCTTTCTTCCCACAATTCCAACACTCTATCTTTCCCAGTATGGATTTAGATCTTCCCTTCCTAGAATTCCCATGGTTCACTGAGCCCTTTCTTCTATCATTTTTTCTTTCCCTGTTCTCCATGTTTAACACATTACCTGATGTCTCACTTGTGATTTTTCATCGCATTTCCTCACTAAGGACAACACCAACAACACAATCAAATTTTAGAGTGTTTGAACTAGAGATAGAGTTACTTACAACCATGACGAATTTGTTACAACTTTATGGAAATGAGCACAATATTAGTAGGGCCCTGACCTCATCATCAAAGTCCACTTTTACAGAACTTAGCTGATTAGTAACTGTATTAAATTCATTTAAATGGTCTACAACAGACTCACCTTCTGACATCTTCATATTAAATAATCACTTCATTAGGAATACCTTATTGGACATTGAGGGTTTTTCATACAGTTTAGCCAATGCACCCATCATCTCCTTCGTTGTATTTTCTTTTGAAATATTGAAAGCCACTAACGCCGTGAGGCTCAATCGTATCATTCCTAGTGACTTTCTATCAAGAACCTCCCATTATTCATCCTTCATGGTTGTCAACTTCTTTTCTATTTTGCCCCCCCTAGACACCCCCGGTGACAGTTGTGGGGGAGAAAGGCCCCCCCACACCGCCCCGTTAGGGAATGGTGTCCAAGCACAACTGAAACAAACCTATGAATCATGAAGATATTCATGGTCCACAACCAAAAAAGTCCTTCCGAGAAACCAAAAGTCGATTGATTCATGCCAAAAGATCACCTAGTGGCTGGACTGGATGGTAAATTGTAAGAAGAATAAGCATCAAAATATATCATGGATGGTGGATCAATGAGTGGCAGGCCAAGTGGATCAGTAAAAAGAGGATTCACGTAAGATGAAAGGATTTCTATGAAGGCTATAACTAGTTCTTCTACTTGTTGGCCACTTCCAGGAGATACACTCCTGACTTCAGAATGCATTTTCTCATTAATAACTCCTTCATTCTAAGGATTTATTTGATGTTTGTAAATTTATTTGTAAGAAGCATCATGTTGAGGTTCCTGAACTTTAGGATCCATACCTTGTATACTTTTAACCAGAAAAATTTAACGATCCCTACGGCCGACTACGAAAATAAAAGAAACACATGCCTAAGAAAAATAAAATCAATCAACCAAGCAACAATAGGTTCAAGGATCTTCTGAAGATGGGATGTCAAGCTACAACTAATTAAGGAGAAGTAGTTACCCTGACCTCCATGTAACAACCCTTCTCGGTGCAAGCAACCCTTGCTTTCGTGGGATCACCCTCCAATAGTACTGAAAGTGTGATATGACGTCTACCCTAGGTACTGTGGGAATCCCCCCATAGTCATCTCTGTAGATACCTAAGAAATTCCACTAAGGTTACCAACTCGTAGTCATCCTCCAAGAAGGTACAATTGACAGTCAGGAACGAGCATATAGATAGGATATCAAAGTCCAAAATGTTTCTAGAGGACTGAAGACAAGTGGACCGGTAAAACTCTTGAGGACCTTGAATGGATTCAATATTCCCAAAGCACCGAGACCAAATGAAACCAATGACACTTCAATAAAAACCCTCAATATACGCTCTTTCCGCTATGATTGGTGAAGCTTTAGAGGGGTAATCTTCATTGCTCTTCCACATGAACCCTTGTGTTTAGCCCCTATGTTAGAGGGGTTTCTCAACTATGCTTATAGGAAAATTGGATTTGTTCACTCTTTAATGTTCTACAATCTATTTATTAGTCTTGGACAATTTACTCATTTTTCCTAGTCCAAAGACCCTAATCCTTTGCTACTGTTGGTGTGCTAAAAACCAAACATGTCTAGTGGATTTTATGAGCATGTGGTTGATTTTAATGGCCTTTTACTCAGAAGGATCATGGACATAAAACTGATGATGTGTGAGACTCGACTCTAATAGAATGCAAAAGAATGAGATGCAATTGTTTCTTTTCAATGAATTCTATGTATGGGAAGGAGAAGAGTTCTATTGTTCTTAACACAAGCAAGTACTCAAATATTATGAAACTTTTCAATTTCTAGGAGCAATATGATGCCAAACTACCAAAGAAATGTTTTCGAAATCCAAATGCAAAACTAGCTCTTTCAAAACATATACCAAAACAAATTTCCTAAAGAATGCAAAAATTTCTTTGTTCGATCATGTATGCAATGAGATATGCAAAACATTTTTCTTCTTAACTTTCAAGTGAAATTAAAGAGATCAATGTTTGAAACAATGAAACACGAGGAAAAAAATAAACCAAACAAAGTGCACTAAAAAACCGATGAGAACTGAAAGAAATCAAGTATAAGAATGGACTTCACAACTTGTTCAATCAAGAACTCAAAATATGTAAAGGAGAAAGAAGACAAACACTCTTAAAATCCTAAAAAATGAGCAGAAAGAATCAATATTGAAGGCTGGGTTGCGGTAAACAAGAGAGTCATAATCATTCAGAAAGTGATATGTTTCAATGAAGAAAAAAAGGGTTCAATACTAAACAACGTTTGCAAAATCTAGTTGATGAAAACTTATAAACAATCAAGAAATCTGAAATCTTTGTGAGACGAAAATCAGAGAACTAAAAGGTAGGATGAACCAAGGGATGTTGTTAACCCAATGGGAACATACAATTTCACAACTAGGAGAAGTTTACAAATTCAAATAAGGAAATGAAATGAGTGATGAATGTCAATTTCTTAATCAAAACAAATTCAAAGACAAACCAACAAACTCTAGGCTAAAATCCTCTTTACAACAGACTGAGCAAAGTAGGGTAGAACTTCATGAAACCACCTAAAAGAAGATATTGGAACCCATGTTACCAAAGGAATAGAGTGATATGGCGCACCCTATAAGGAAATGGGGGATTTCTAGTTAGGCCAGTGGCACTCTGGTAACCACTGCAGGGGAGTGTTGGTTCTGAAAGTGCTTGAAAAGGGAATGAAAAAAAGCTTAAAATTGGTAGAGAGTCAGCCAATGACCTTGTAAAATTCTTGATGAAGGTGAGGAAAGGGGAAATAACTCATAATCAAGCCTCAAACAAACAATATATAATCACAATCAAGGACTCAAGAGGAACCAAAGGAAATACTAGTCAAAGTCCATTCCCTAGTGGAGTCACCATTTTTCTGTTATTAGAAATATTACCCTGTGGATAGGTTAAGCTCCCCTTTGGACAAACACCCTTTCTTTGGTCCAAAGAAAGAAGTAAACAAATGGTTTCTACATTCCTTATATATCTATTTCATAACCAATCAAAATGAGAAAGAGAAAGAGTGTGGCGTACCTTTTTTCAATGTTTTTCCTCGCTACTCCAAGGTCCTTAGCACGAGTCGGGACCTATGATGAACAAAAAAGAAATCCTTTATCCCACTCTATGTGATTAGATAAAAGAGATCTATATATACTTTATTTGACTTAAGTATAGACATTACAATGAACAATCATAATGAAAGGAATAGGCCAAGTTGATATTAAATGGAAATCTAAAAGAAGGCACTTAAAAAACACGTTTGACACTATAGACTTCTCCAAGATCTCCTCGTCCAACCCTTGCATGAAATTATTGAGATAAAAATGTTGATACTTCAATGAATTATTTCTCCTAGGATCAAAGGTTTGATACCTAAAATATTCCCCCTTTTAACCTTGAAATGCATTCATTATATAGGAGTGGGAGGCTTAACCACCATGAAGAAGATCAGTCACTAGATCCACTAAATTGGGATCTCCAAGATTTTTAGGGAGAAAATATATCTCAAGGATTTTAGGGCGAAAATATATCTAAAGAATTTTAAGGAGGAAATATCTCTCAAGATCCATCAAATTAAGATATTGGTTTGAGAAAATCTCTCAACCATCCATGAGATACTCAAGTTCTCCTTGAGATTAGGAAACTAAATGTGAGGTGGATTCTCACTCTAAATTAATTTCCTTTTTATGAATAATAATGAATAATTCATGTGCACATTGTATTTTGATCGTCATATAACATATTTCTCCTCCACACTGACTAGGGATTGTGACAAATTTTTTTTCATGGTGTCAAGGTGTTGTGACACTTAGTAAAGTGCATGCGACACTTAGTAGGGTGCATATGACACTTGTCACACTTAGGTGTAAATAGGTGTGACACTTAAGTGTGAAATTTTGGTGTGTAACATTTATACCATCAAAAAGGTTGTGGGTGAGAATTATTTTGAATTGAGTATTCCCCCTTTCCTTGGATTGCACCTAGTATTTAACGTGGATCTGCTTCAACCTAATTTTCCAGCTCGAAGGTGGTTGATCATTTGGACCTGAAAAAACTCAATTGACTACAATAAGTAAGATACGATTGACTGGATCATGGATACCAATACAAAGGGAAACAACTATCATAACATACAACTCTATCGGGTTGTCAAAGCATGAAAACTTCTTCACCAAGGCAAGTGGCTCACCATGAGTCATATTCAACAAACGTTTCCCCATCTAATGGAGGAAGTTAACGCAATGGGAGATCATTGTTTTCCAAGGGGGGGATGACTGATCTATGTGGATATCATTGGCCACCCACCTCTTCAACTAATTAAGAAAATTTCCCCATATTGGATTTTTTTCTACAGTTTTTTGGGTCCCAAACTTTCAACACCTTTTTAAGGCCCTAAATAAATTTTTTTCCCCTGCGATGGATTAGGGTTGTTATGGAATCCCTATTCCCTAACTAACAATGTTCTTTGTAATACTATGGTTTTGAGTCCGCATGTTAATAATGTATTTTGTTTATTTTATGAAAGGTTGGAGTGCCTAAACAATTAAAAGAGGCAGAAATGCCTAGGAAATGTAATACTTTGAACATTGAAAATAATAAAATACATCATATAATGCAACATAGACAAGGAAAAGAGTTATAGGGGGATATGATTCCATGAGAGAGGGGGATAAAGGGGATAAGTACTTTTAAATTATTTTATTTTAGCCACCTTGGAATTTTAGAGAGAAAGAAGTGGTTACATGAGCTTCTTGGGGAAAAGGCCATGTGGTTCTTGATTGTCATGTAAATATATAAACCTTTGTTTTGGGTTGTTTGGGGGTTGTTATTCATTCATGATTTCTCATTCATTATTCCTCATTCATTCTTGTTCTTGGTTGGGACACGGGGATTAATTTTTGAGGAAGGGAACCATGGTTTTTTTGGTTGTAGTAATTAATGGTGTATTCCAACCATGAATTGGTGTATGTATGTATGATATGCATTGACATGTGCTAAACATTTCTCACAATTGCAAATCCTGAGAGTCCTGGCATGGAGATTCTTGAATAGATGTAATATATCCCTGGAAAGAAGTGGACAACCCGAGGGAATGCATGGTAGTGAAGGGGGTTTATTGTCTTTGGGTGGTGTAGGCTGGAGAGAAGATTGTTAGTGTAATTTGGATTGTTGTGTGTTGAGAAACCCATGAGAGTTTGAGTGATGACTGCTTTGGGAAGCCGAGTGTCACTTTGGAACCCATCCTTGTGGATTCATAGCCCTGGCTCGAGGGTGACCTATTGTTGAGACTTGGAACAACAATGTCTAAGGTTGGGTGGAACATCCTTGGTCTGCAACCAATTGATGTTTGGTTTTATTAAATATAATTTCTCTATGTCATGTGTTTCTCTGTTGTATATTTATTTCCTTTGTGTATTAATTATTATCTCTGAGATGTTTATTTTAATGTTTCTGTCTCCCAATTATTGTTGTGCATGGAATGATTAAGCATTATTTTTAATTCTAGCATGAATATTGATTATTTCATGTGTTGTTATTGCATTTATTTTACGCTTCTTTATTAATTAATTGCTATTAGAATTCAAAATAAGTTCTTAAAGTGTGATTTAAAGTACTGTGGCCACTCTTTTGGTGGCTGGGTACATTACAGAGTGGTATGAAAACCCCTGGTTTAAGCATCGGACTGGTGTGGGCCAGGACGAGTGAGAATTCAGTAAATTCATTGTTGTAGACGTTGGTTTGAGAGAATTCGGGGGAAAATGGAAAAATTAGAGAGAAATTCCCCAAATTCATTATCATATTCAAGTTTTAAATAACCCAAATTTGTATGAGAAGTTTAATGGAGTCAATATCCATAGTTGAAGAGTTGAAATTCAACCTAGAAGGTCAAAATTTGTAATTTAATGGTTGTTGTAGCACTGTACATAGTTTGATGAATTAACGATCGAGATCGTGTTAGATCTCTAGATCAACGACCTCGATTCATTTGGTAGATTTAAAAACTTATAAAGTTTTCATAGGTTTACAAAGGGGGGAGATCAAAAACTAGGATTTGTTTTCGGTGTTGGAAAAAAATGAAAGAATCGACGGTTGACATTCATCTTTAGGGGTTTGGAAAATGGATTGCATCAACATGTGAGATCATTTTTAATGAAAGATCGAAGACCCATACTAATCAGAGACTGGTTGAAATGTTTTCTAAGTATTAGAATTAGATAAAGGAAATCATCGATGGTTGATGGTCAAGTCGACTAGATTGGAGAAGTGTTTGGTCGCCAATGGGAATCCTCGATGGATGATGGTTTGATATTCAGGTTTTGGTCATATTGGAAAAGTGTTGGTCACCAAAGAAAATAGTCAACTACTGGTGGTTGGTTCAACCAAATTGGTGAAGTGTTTGGTTGCTAACGAGAATCTCTTATGGCCAATGGGATGATAGTCGGGTGTCTACCGAATCAATAAGGTGTTTAGGGCATCTGAGGGAAATGTCTGATGATCGATGAAAGAAAAAGGGTGATGACGTGTCATGCCACATCATCATCCATGTGTCATGCCATGTTAGCATCCACATTGTTAGAATATTGTGCTCATTTAACCATAGATAATTATACACCATTGTCACCCAACCATAGGAATGGAGCCACCCTTGATCATTGTAAAATTTGATAGATAGAATGATTCCAAGAAGCCATACTAGAACCAATAGATAAACCAAGAGAGAGAGCACCTTTCTCCAAGGATAGTGCACCAAGAAGAAAGTCCAAAAACAAGAAACCAAGACCATTACCCAGTTGCAGTAGGTGCAGCTGCACTCCTCCTCTAGGATTGTGCACCACTTTCTTGAGTGCGAGTGTGTTACCAAATGAGCTCAAGCACCTTGTATTTATACTAATCTAGCCAGGTGAATAGGTGTCTCTTCAAGCAAGGATGACCTGTCCTTTTCTGCATATAATACTTCAATATTACTTATTCTGTTGAGCCAACTTGTTTTAGAGGGTTTTCACACATCTATTTAGGTTTTCTCTTGCTTCCAGAATATTCTATTCTAGTCAAAGGTTTATCCACGGAGGTTAATACCTCCCACAACTACAAAAACATCAACACTCTCTCTTAGCTAGGGAGGTATTTAACCATGATGTTCCCTTATGGTCTTCATAGGCTTGCTTGCTATGCCATGATCCTCTTGTCATGGTTACTCAGACCATGCTACTGGTATCACCATTACGTCACACATGGCTACACCCATGTAGACCTGTGAATATTTTCTAGGGCCCACAACCCACTAGAGAACACTAGAGCTACATCTCGTAGTGTGTGTCACCATCATCTTCATGGGATACACCCGCATGACATGCTCACCCATGGCTACATCTATGTCATGAATACCATCATTACTATGATCATTATCCATCCATATCACATGGTATAAGACCTACATGGTCTTGCAGAATGGTAGCATCATCATAGATCATCAATATCATCATCATCTGGTAGTAATATGGCATCAAAACATATCATCGTACTTGTTCTTGGTATTCTTACGTCATATACAATATCACAATATCCATGAGTCTCATTTAGCTATATTGATGATCCATATTCACCACCATGTGTCTAGCACCTCGAGCCATTCTTGTCCCATGAAAAGAATCATGACCTCATCGGAGCCACATTCACCTCATAGTTGATCCTCTCATAGTATCACTCCATGAATTCATTTAGCTCAATGCTATCGGACACGTGTGTCTAGAACCTTAGGTCATTTGTGTCCCATGACAATAATTATGACCACATCGGAGCCACAAACACCTCATGGTGATCCTCTCATAGGATCACTCTGTGAATGCATTTAGATCGATGTTATTAGAAACATGGAATTGCACCTCAAGCAGCTCGAGTCTTCAATCCATCGAAGACTACGTCGAGGCACATATACTCCGGATGTAGATATTCCATATCTCCTCTGGGTTGTATCCTAGTTCTTGTGGAAATACACTTGACCTGATGCTTATCGGGGATACTCACCTACTCGTGAGTTAACTACTCACCTAATTATGATATTTTCAAGGCCCGATGCAATTCACACATAGGAAATCTAGCATCAACTCAAATCTTTTTTTCGTCGAACATTACATCTGGGCCTATTCCCACATGATCAATTTTGTCTGATCAATCTTGGAATATCATCACAGTGATGCAGTCATAAATACTTCCCAAGGAAACATTTTCATTCCTGCCAAGCTTGTCCCAGACAGAGGCATAGTGAAAATGTAAGCTATCTACTCATATGTGGATAAGTGATGGAGCCTCACTACTCCTTCCTGCACCATGTCTCTGTTGAAGTCCTGCGATATCCTTCATCTCAAATTTTGAAGTCAACTCCTTCTATATGAGAGAATCCTCCCAAAACCAAGCTAGCTTGTTCCTGAGCAATGACTCCCTCTGAAGTCAAATGTAAGCTATCTACTCATATGTGGATAAGTGATGGAGCCTCACTACTCCTTCCTGCACCATGTCTTTGTTGAAGTCCTGCGATATCCTTCATCTCAAATTTTGAAGTCAACTCCTTCTATATGAGAGAATCCTCCCAAAACCAAGCTAGCTTGTTCCTGAGCAATGACTCCCTCTGAAGTCTGACTCCCTCTAATTCGTTTCAAGTCTTTATTTTCTGTGGTAACCTTCCTAGAATACGTACGATAACCTACCTGAAACATAAACAAAAAGAGAAACAATATTTGCAATATAATAGTAGTTTGCACATATCAATTTCATGGTAATTCATTATAGCATTACCAAGGTGTCATTCCTGAGAACAAGAACAAGAAATATCTCCTAGAGGAGATGTTAGTTCATATTGCAATTAAGTACAATAAGCATTTATATTAATAGTACATGCTACTAATTATTCATTTTTTCCTAGTATCAATAAAATATAAAGGATTGCACTAGTTAAGAAACAATAAAAATATCAAACCTGATATGAAAACCTAGAGTCTGGCTATTGTTCCACTTGAGTTTCTTTTCTTCTGAGCCAAGTATCCTTTCCAACCTGGAGAGTGTGTTGTTCCTCTGAATGTGTTAGATTTGAGATATTTCAGGCTCTATGATTGCTTCTTGGAAAAATATCCCTTCTCCTACAAACACCCTAAAGATAGTGATGCAGTTTAAACATATACAAGTACATACCTCCGACAACAACGACACCATTCAGTAGCAGTGACAAGAAATGACGAACCAATTTTTTTTAAGGTGCTCCAACTTGTAATCTGGAGGTAGTTGTAGATGCACTAGGGTAAGGTACACTAGGAAAACAAAAAATTAGTCCCAATATTTCATAGAAACTTTCATTGCAACTGGTAATGCAACTGGTGTTTTCACTGCAACTGGTGTTGCAACTAGCACTACAAATGGTGTTGCAACTAGCACTGTAACTGGCACTGCAACTGGTATTGAAACTAGCACTACAACTGGTGTTGCAACTAGCACGAAGGAACTGGCATGAAAGAACTGGCACGAAGAAATTGGCAAGAACGAACTACAATTGCAATTGCAATTGTGCTACAATGAGCTTGTTAGAGAGCTGTGGATCTACCTTCCAGTGGTTACATTGTTCTGAAGATGATTTGGGCCAATAATCTGGTAGAATATTGTGCTCGTTTAACCATAGACAATGCTACACCATTGTCACCAAACTATAGGCACACATCCACCCCTGAGCACCGTAACCTTTGAAGGATAGAATGATTCTGGGAATCCATGGCCCATACTAAAACCAATAGATAAACCAAGAGAGAGAGGACCTTTCTCCAAGGATAGTGCATCAAGAAGAAAGTCCAAAAACATAAAACAAGACCATTACCAAGCTGCAGTAGTTGCAACTACACTCCTCCTCTAGATTTCACACCACTTTATTAAGTGTCATTGTGTTAACAAATGACCTCAAGCACCTTCTATTTATACTAATCTGGCCATATGAAGAGGTGTCTCTTCAAGTAGGGCCGACCTATCCTTTTTTTCATATAATACTTCAATATTACTTATTTCGATGAGTCGACTTGTCTTCCAAGGTTTTCACACATCTCTTTAGGTTTTCTCTTGCTTCCGAAATATTCTATTCTAGTAAAAGGTTTATACAGGGAGGTTAATACCTCCTGCAACTACCAAAAAATCAACACACATGTCATGCGATGTTAGCCAGAATGCCATGTTAGAGTCTACATGTCATTCCACATCACGATCCATGTGTCATGCCATGTACATAGTTGCCACGTTAACCAAAAAAAGTGGTTTATGTCCGATGGTCGTGTCAGCCAAATTAGAGGAGTGTTTACATCAGTCAACAGGAATGACCGATGGCTGATGGTCGGGTCGACCGAATTGGTAAGGTGTTTTAGTCAGCCAAATGAAAATCGTCGATGGTCGATGGCCAAAGGTCAGGTCAGTTGGTTCAAAGACATGTTTCAATTCATTTCCAAGGAGAAGGGATGATGGATGACGATTAGATTGGCAATTTAGGAAGATAAATTGTCCATATTTCTTTTGATTTGAGATCGACAATGCAGATTTCCACGTAGGCAAGACTATCCATCAATTTTAAAAAAATACAAGTCTGGAGCCATTTTCTTACTTTTTCCATAATTGGAGAAAATTAAGTCAAATTGAGATGAAACTTCTGGCATTTTTCCATGGAGAGGGGATCTACAAAAATTCCAAAGAGGGCCCTTGTCAATTTCTTCTTAGATTTGTCATAAATTACAAAATAGTGGTTTTTTTAATATTTGGGTCCAAATCATTGGTAGAGTTCCAGATTAATATGAAATTGTTGGAGAGAGTCCAAAAAGAATACATGAAAATAATCCATGAATGAATTGAATAAATTCTAATGGGATTGGAATGGGGATGCTGAAATTGGACAAAATCCACTATTTCAAGACACTTTTTTGGGATTTTTGAGATTTTCATAGGAGCAAAAGTGACTCCAAATCAAAAAAATGGAAGATTTATTTACTTGACATTATATAATCATTAATATAAACAACTTTGGCTTAGTGAAATTCTTCCAGAAGTGCATAGATTGAAAGATAGTTAGTTTTGCTAAAAATTCCAAGTCTCCAAAAAGGGGTGAAAAAGGACAAAAGTTGTCATTTCCAGATTGTTGCATTTTTTGACAAGGACATCAAATTAAAAATATGAGAATTGTTGTGAATTTAATGTCATTATTATTATCTATGTCTCATAAAAACGTTTCTCTAGTTTCTGACATATTTTCTTCTATAGTTGATAGAAGTTGGACTTTCAATAAAATTACAGTAGTGGATAAAATGCACAAATGGGGTGAAGATGACTTTTTCAATTTACCATAATTTTCATCTCAGAGATCGTAATGAGGCATGAGTATATTCATTGGAAATATTATTCACAGGATAATAAACTTTAATTATTATAATTTGGAAAATTATGATATAATTCTTTAAGATTTGAGCAAAAAAGAGACCTGTAGAATTAATTGACAAATTTATATAATATGCATAATTCTAACAAAAATGGTTGCTTGCACATTTTGTAGAATTAGGGGAAATGAAAATATTAGTTCAATATAAGAATGAAAATTTGGGACATGGAGGAAGGAGAGGGAGCCTTCAGTCATGAGAGAGAAGCCAAAGGCCAAAACTTCAGTGTTGGTAATGTAGAGACATAATCAAATGGGCATTGGAGCATAGGGGAACAAGAAACATTAATAGAGGTTGTGAGAATCCTGAGAATATAAGTGCAGAGTTACAAATCAAACAATGAGAATATGATGAGAGAACAAAATCAAATAAATTCTCAAATGATGCAAATCCTAAATCAGTTGCAGAGGCGAAAAAAGAATGGATTAGACTGAAGACAAGAGGAAGAGGGTAGACATCATTAAAGAAGAAATAACTATAGAAGAAATGGTCAATCAATAATTGTTAGTAGAACTCATAGACATCACTCACCTCCTTACTCAACAAGAAAATTTTATGTGTTTAAGGACTCCATAAGTAATTGAGAAGTGTCTCATGTTAGGCACCAAAGAAAAATACATGAATTGGACAGTTTGCAAGGAGATATGAGGAAGCTTAAGACACCATCCTTTGACGGTAAAAGAGAAAAGGAAGATGATGTTGAATCTCGGTTTCTTGTAATCAGGAAGTATTTTTAGTTGAACAACTACTCATCTAACCTAGAAGCCAAAATTGCCACATACCATTTGCATGGAAAAGCTACTATGTGGTGGGATAAGTTGAAGCAAGTTGAACACATTAATGAGAGTAGGATAACTTGGAAGAAGTTAAAGATATATTCTCAGGAGTATCTTTTATACTTTTATGAAAATAATATGCAAGAGTTCTTTAAATTTGGATTAGGAAGCATGGCCATGGGGGAATATGAAAACAATTTCTTGGAATTGTTGAAGTATGTGGGGTTTATCAAGGATGAGAAGGTGAAGACACAAAGTTTTTTGAGTTGAATTCCATCCTTTTATAAAGAGAAGATTCAATATGATGAGTCTAGGAATTTGATAGAGACCATTAGAAAGGCTAAGTACCTATATGAGTAAGGAAAGAGAAGGGAATATTTGCAAAAATCATGGAAGGATAAGAAGAAAGAGAAATTTAATTAGAGGAGGAAAGGATTCAAACCTGCTTTTAGAAATAGTCCTAATACAAATAAATAAGATCGGTCTTGTAAGAATGAATCCAAGAGATAAGAATCCTTGGGAAAAGGGGAAGTCCACCAATCAAATGTTGGGGATGCAAAGAAGATCATATGTACAAGGATTTCCCTCGCGGAGAAGACAAAATGAAGACCATGCACAATATCCTAGAGGCTACAACCATAGAAGACATGGGAAGAATTATTCCAATAATGTATGCATTCTTATAAGATTAACAAGAAGAACTATCAATTTTCACATGCAACTCTATGTGACTAATTTTCAGATCTGAAAATTGCTTCCTAGTGATCTAACAGTAAAACCCAAGTTGTTATCACTGAATAATTTTACATTGAAAATTATTGACTGAAATTATATGCAAAGTAAACAAAAAAGATCACAGATGAATCATCAACACATATCAGACACAAATTTCAGTTTTGTAAACTTATCAATTTTAGGAATCCAGAGGGTAAAACTAGCCCTCCCATCCAATACAAATATCACCAAAACATGAGAACAACCTTGTCCTCCAATAACCATACAAATCAGAAAAAAAAAAAAACCTTAAAAAATATCCTGGAAATATCATCTGCCCACAAATCCGTTGCATACCACCTGCATGATCTGTTAATGTCACCTGTCAGACTGTATGGACCTGCACCTATCCAGAAAAAAATAAAATTGTATGGATGTATGTGATTGTTCCCACTACAACCCATGTACATACAAACCTGTTCCCACTGCAACCCACATACATACATGACTATTCCCAATGAAACTTGCATACACACATGAATGTTCCCACTACAACCCATGTATGCACATGAATGTTCCCACTGAAACCCACATACATGCATGGATTGTCTTTATTCGCACATGTTTCCTTCCTCACTTTCCACGTTTGATCCAGAAACCCTAGGTCAGATTGCATAGCTGCATAAGTGTCCTTGCCACTATTTCCATACTCCCTAGCATAGGTTTTTGCTCACTTATTCTAACTCCATGATGTCCCAATGATAAAATGTCACAATGACTTCTCTCCTTTATATACAAGTCCGATGAGTGAATTTAGGAGCCCTTCATAAAATCAAAAATTAATTAGAATATTGTATTCCTCTTTGGGTGTGGCACCCCCATAGAAGCCCACAAAACCCAACAACTTTCACATGAAGTCCTAGACTCATACCAAGGAATATTTCATTGAAATGAAAGGATGATCTAGTGCCAATGAATATTCCCACACGCCTGACACCTTTGACTCTTGTGGGAATACCACCTGAAGCTACAAAAAATCAACACTCCCTCTTAGCGAGGGAGGCATTCTCCAACACTCCTAGTTTTTTTCTGAAGTAAACAAACTTCCCCTTCACTATGGGTTTGGTGAGAATATCTAAAATATTCTCTTCTTTAGAAATGTGTTGGAGCTTCATTGCTCCCTTTTGTACTTTATCTCTAATGAAGTGATATATGATCTCAATGCTTGATACAACTCTAATTGTCGCAGTGAATCACGGTGGGATCCAACTCTTGGAAAAATAATCCTGCAAGAAGTTTTTGAATCCAGATAGCCTCAAAAATCACCAAAATAGATGCCATATACTATGCCTCTACTGAGATTAGTACCACAGAAGTCTGTTTCCTATTGTACTGGGAAACCATTGTTGATCCTAGGTTAAAAAAACCACTAGTGCTCTTCTTGTCGAATGCACTACCTACCCAATCTAAGTATGAATACCCATGCAACCTCACTCCATAATCTACAACATATCTCAAACCAAATCCAATTGTACCTCGAAGGTACATGAGCACATGTTTTGCTACAACCCAATGCACCTGCCTTGGTTCTACCATGAACTAACTCAAGGTCTTGATAACAAAACATATATCTGGTCTAGTATTGAATGGATACATCAATGACCCAATCAAATTTTTATACATCATGGGATCCACCAAGTCTAAATCTAAATCCCCCAACAGATTCAGATTGGTGGTCATGGGTGTCATCATGGAATTACAGTCCATCATCCCAAATCTCTTCAGTATCCCAACTGCATACTTCCCCTGTCTGAGGAACATATCTTTTGGCTTGTGCCACAACTCTAATCCCAAGAAGTAATGCATCAATCCAATATCCTTCATCTCAAATTCTGAGGCCAATTTCATTTTTCACCTGGTAATGAGTTTCTCAACCCCTGTGAGAAACAAATCATCAACATATAACACTAATATGAGAGGATCCTTACGAAGTTGTAGAAGATATAGGTTGGGGTCTACATCACTCTTGGTGAAGGCTAATCTATGCAAATACCCATAAATATTTTAGTACCATGCGCTAGGTTCCTAGTTGAGTCCATACAATTCCTTCTTCAACCTACATGAATGTGTTTTCCTCCCATGTACCTCATCCTAAATCACACCTTTGTAAAACATTGTCTTCACATCCATCTGATGGATCTTCCACTTCATAACTAAAGTGAGAGAAAAAAATCATCCTGATAAAATTATATCTGGCCACTGAAGAAAAGGTCTTCTTGTAGTCTACTCCCTCTTTCTGGGAGAACCCTCTTGCTACAAACCTTGCCTTATACTTCTCAATACTTCCATATGTAGTATGATTGATCTTGTATATTCACTTCGAATTCACTACCGAATTCCATTTTTGTCTCAGAACTATATCCCATGTTATCACCCCATAAATTATGGGAATCAGTTGATGACTTGGATATTATCTGTATCTGGTGATTTTGTTGACAAATGATATTTCATTCTTCAAATAATTTGTGAAAAGAAAAAGAAAAAGAAAGAAAAAGGAAAAAAAGAAAAGAAAAATAAAAGAGGGCATAAAAGAATTGAAAAGAAAAGCCCCATGCAATAACAGTAACTTGGTCATACCTTTCAAGCATGACCAAGTTCTTTTAAATTTCCAATGTTGATAGGTTAGTGAATAAATCCGACCAGACTATCTAATCCTGGTCAGATAGCCCTTAGGTTAGATTAGTGAATAAATTTGACCAGACTATCTAATCCTGGTCAGATAGCCCTTAGGTAGAGTAATTTCTTAACCCAACAGTGTAATCTGGGTTAATTGTCCTAGGGAGATAGGATTAGCATGTAGGTTAGTGGTTTCATTTTTTTCACCCCCCATGAAAACAAATTAATAAAGATGTTACACCATGCCCCAAATGCCTAAGAATAGTTTGTTCGAAACCCCATGGTGGTATCTCTTTGAAATTTGAAAGAAAAACCCATAAAATGCTTTATCCTAAGTTTTTCCCCAAGCTCNGGGCAAGTGGGTTAAGTGGATTACTAGAGTAGTTTAGGTGGGTTAGGTATAGGTTAGGTCAATTAGAGTTTGGTAGCTTTTGGTATAGTAATTTATGTGACTTGGGTAAACTAGGTAGGTTAGGCTATGACGATTATGTGGGTTACATCCGTTAGCCATGCTAGAAGGTTAGGATAGGTTACATGGGTTAGTGTGTTAATAAGTTAGATTTATTAGTGGATTAAAATTTTAATTATGTTAATAGGGTACGTAAGAGGTTAGGTGGGTTAGGTATGTTAGTGCAATATATGGCTTAAGAAGGCTAATGGGGTAGGTTATCTTGTTAGGTGAATTAGGTGGGTGAATAGTTTAGGGGGATAAAGTAGGTTACACTACAAGAAAAACACCAATCAATGAAGGTTTTAGTGGATCCACTTCTCCCTTCTCTATTTTTATCATAAGTTTCTAGCAGAGGTGGGAAACCTAAGGTTTTAGAGGATTTTTTTGTCAATGCACCTAAACAATTATGGCACACCAACACACTTTAATGGCCCTGGGTTTCATCCCACACTGATTATGAATGCCTATACAGGTTGCATTGGTTGCCAATGTCCTTGGGAATTATAAGCACTTTGGACAATTATATATAAAATGTGCACAAATTTCCGATGCTCTCCAGTGCCCTAATGAATGTATGGGAGAATCAAGAGGAGTACTCCTAATAAGATGAATCAAAATACACATAATTGGTAACTAGACCAAGCAATGGTAGTCTGTAGATGGATAAATAAGCATATCATAATGGCGGTCTCTCGGTTTAGAATATCGAAGTGTTCGTTGAATGGAAAAAGTTATGTAACCTTGACAATATCACATTGACATAAACAAGGTGCACCAAAATATATATATATATATATATAGCATGGTGTATTAATAATATTTTAAAAAATTATTAGACCAATAAATGCATGAGTTATTTAGTAAGCATTGTTATTTGTGTGTTAGTATAGAGGTCAACACCAGAATCGCCGATGCACTAATTGAATTGTAGTGCACCAATGACTATGCATTTATTTAAAATGGATGTACTAGTTAGTTTTACACATGTTTTATGTAAAAACAATTAAGTCCAATATTGAATTAATAATGAAAATAATAATATAGCATAGATTATTTATCTTATGGATATATTTTCCTAATAAGATTTGTATGAGAATCAAGGATGGCCACAACAATAGGAGATTGACCTGTATAGCTTCATGCATATATGGGAGGATTGTTAGAGGGAGAGGGCTATATTTCCTCATCCTATTACACCTCATACTTGTCTAATTTTGAGGAATATTGGCCTCCTCAAGTTTTATGAGGAGGATAACTCCCTGAAGGGGAACATAGACTTATTGTGGAAGTTGACCCATCATTGGGATCATTCTAGGAAAGCCTTCAAGGTTGATAATTGTGTTCTCTAGGAGGGGGAGGTTTTTCCCCATATCCCCAATCTCTCACTTTATGTTGCAAGAGAGATTTCGATGACATATGTGCATAGATACGTTAATGTAGACATTATTGATCTTGATGAATTCTAGGTTAATAGGGGCTAGTTGACATTACATTCTTTCAAACCAGAGATGGTTAGGTGCATGTACCTTATCATCACAACACTAACACACCATAACAATAATGTGAAACACATTAATTTCCTTTTAATATAATATTTAGATAGTTTATTTCACAAGCTTAGATTGATTAGGTGGTATACCATTGTTTAATGATAGTTTTATATTGCTTTATATAGTTTTAATAGTGTGTTTGAGGGGAAATGTACATTTTCCTTTTCCTCATAATTGTTTAATTTACTTTTTGAGAGGTTTTTTTTTTACACAAATGACATTTGAATACCACCCTCCTAAGTCGATGGCTAATGTGCATATGCACATGTAGGGGCAGATGTTTCCGAAGAGAGGCCACCTGAAGTACCCATGTAAGATGGTGGATGGAAATGTCTTGGCTATGTTAGGTAGTGAGACAATCGTATCCTCCATATTGTAAATTATCCGTATGTATGGATGTACTCACAACAGTGCCCAAACATCCTCTTTACTCCAATTGTCCCACCAGAGAAGAAAGGTAATATTATCACTATCTTTTGATTATTCTAATTGGATATTATTTTGTTTGATGAGAATTGGATAATATACCCTTTCAAAACTTTAATGGATAGGTTTTTTTTTTTTCCTAAAAACATAGAAGTGATATGTTTCTTCCTTCTTGATATATTTGTAAAGTTTTGGACAAGAAACTTGTTATTTCAATATTTGATACAAAGACCATTTCACTTCAATATTCCAGTCAAGAATGTGCAAAGTCATTTAATGTTCAAGGCAAGATTTTGAAAAGTTGGATAATCCTCCCCGTCTCACTTCATTTGGAAAGTGTTTTATATTTTTCACATCATGTGGGATGGAGAATGGTAGGTCCAAGGTCTCATACCTTACCTTCACGAGGCTTAGGTAAGGCCTTGATACTCCCTCACCTATCTGACCTTTGACTTTATGATAGGAAATTATTGACATTGGATAGTGACTTGTTTGGATCTCAATGTGTGAGGCTCTTAAATTAAAAGCGCAATTCAAAGTAGAAATTGATCTTATTTTCCTATTATTTTGGGAAGTGACTAGATAGGATGACCTTTATCTAACCAATTCAATTCCTAACAATAATATTGTTGAGATATTTACTGGTGTTGGGATATTTACATAATGATTTCTTTTACTTTCATTTAAGTAAAATGTAGAGTTGAAATTTGTTAAGAGATAGGAAAGGAGGGAAGGAGATGTGATTTTAAAGTTTAAAGTTATTGCAAAATCTTAAATATGGTGAGTTTTATTTTGTTTCACACTATCAATGATCAAATATATTTACCATAACAAATCAACTATTATGTTATTACATCGAGAGGTGAATTTCATAGTTCAAGTGGAGAAGACGTTTCATGTCTATAACACATGTTAGCTCAAAACAAATTAACTAGTAACAAAAGATAACCAAATAACAATTTTTAATCGGAAAATAAAACAACAATAACAATAAAGTAATCAAAACCACGCTATGCTAGAATTTCATCTCTAATTAGTTTACTTGGAAAAAGTGTAAGTATGTTCCAAGTTGACAACAAGATTTGGACAAGTGACTCTATTAAGTTTCTACATATCCATAGATATAACTAAGTGTACACATGTTATTTATTACAGTCCATTTAAAATTGTCAAGCATCATAATTGATAATCAATATCCATGAGATTATATCATAGATATGCTAATTAAAACATCTCACTCTTTGTTGGAATCCTACATAGAGATTTATAATTTAGAGTAATCCATTGTTAGAATTGTATTTTTTATCATTTCAATCAATTCAACTAGTTACAAAACTTTTTAAATTGTAATTATAATTATAATTTGATACAATTATAAATTCAATATATTGAAATTGTTTATGTAGCATGTTTTCAAATTAATTCAACATTATTATTTATTATTATTTTATTTTATAATTATTATGAAATATATTTAAAAAAGTAAGTAAATTTAGAAAATTATAATAATTAATATAAATATATTTTAAATGTAAATTTATAAAGTGTTAGGAGATATTAAATCCCTTAAAGTATAAACTTTTTTTAAAATATTACATTTAAACAAAATTTACACTTTAAAGAATTTGATTTCTCTTGAAATTTGATAAATTAAATATTAAAATAAATTTATATTGATAAATAAACAATGATTAGTCAATATAAAACTATTAATTTTTTTTATAAAAAAACATTAACATGTGATTTATCAACATGTAACTTATTGCTTACATATTAATTTTTTTTATAAAAAACATTAACATGTGATTTATCAACATGTGACTTATTGCTTACATATTAAAGTTTAAATAAAAACTTTTAAAAATAATTTTTTACAATCAAATATAATAATATTTTTAAAATAATATAATATTTTATTAATTATCTTGTGAGTAATATGATATTTTCAATTATCTTAAAACAATAATATATCTTATATTAATATGGTTAAGAATATGTGTTTTTTTTTAAGAGATTACAAGTTCAAATCCAGAAGGGGGTAGGGTATGTATATCTCAGTAGATTTTACTGGGCGGTACACCAATTAGGTGTCTGGCTTGACCATGACCTTAAAAATAGATTATTATTATTATTATAATATATTGTTACTCAGTAATACTCTCTTTTCTATTAAAATCAACTATTAATTTATTCCTTTCACTGGTATATCCAAGGAAAAAAATGTGTTCAACTCTTAAATATGTATAATCAATGCCATTTGATAATATTGAACAATTTTCATATAATTTAATTATATATAACTTTGGAGGAACATGATTTTTTTTTCTCCTTTTCAAATAATTTAATTATATATAATTTTTGGGGAACATGATTATGCCAATGTCATTTGTTTTTTTCTCTCTTTTTCAACTTTTAATGGTGGGTACCATTGATTCTATAAGTTGATTTTAAAAGGGTTTTCTCCATAATTTAATCACTATATACTATTTTTTTCTTTTTTTCTTTTTCAACTTCTAATAGTGGCTACCATTCTTTCTATACATTGATTTCAAAAGGTGTTTTTCCAATAATGAGGTGATCGCACTTAAAGGTAATGGTGGTGATCCCATTGACCCAAAAGTTAAAGGTAATGGTGGTGATCCCATTGACCCAAAAATTAGCCCATGATTGAAGGTTATATAATAAATGGTGGTAATTCCATTTAGACGTGGTGTTACCATTATATAATAAATGGTGGTAATCCCACTTAGAGGTAGTGGTGGTGGATTGAGAAAGAAATTTTAAGTTTCAATAATTTATTTTAAAAGATAAAGTGTTTTGACTAATTATAGTGCAAGTAAGTAAATAAAACATACTCAAAATTTATGCATTTGAATAATTTTTATCCACAAAAATCATTAATGGATGGATAAAAATCCTTTTTCCCTATAATAGATAGACACAAGTAAAGAGTAGTGAGAATATGCAATAAGAATCATGAAAAATAATGATAAAAGAAGATTTGAAAAAAAAATGAGGAGGATTTGAAAAAAAAAGAAGAAGATGATTTGAAAAAAAAAATCAAACAATAACAATGTTATTAAAAATAGAAAAGGACACAAATATACTTTCGTATATAACTAACAATGGTTCATTAGGGTTTTTAAATAAATTTGTGAGTAATTTTTAATCCTTATTAGACAAATTTAATACACTAATAAATCTATTTTAATGGCTAGATTAAATGAAAAGTTTTTAAAGCAATAAAAGACTTTTTGGCCAACTAGAAGATTTGTTTTTATGTTTATTTGTAGAGTGATTTCATTGGATTTTTAAGGTACATAAAGGTTAAGTTTTAAGGCTCTTTAAGGAAATTTCTAAGGAATTTTCAAAGATAACTTCAGAAGTTGTAGAGTGAGGCTTTATGGAGTTGTTGGGGTGTCATGTTTTAAACCTCTATGAAAGGCATGATGTGGCAACATGTAAGGATGTTTGAAGAACTATGTTGTAGAAGAGGTTCATGAAGGCCTCAAGCTTTGGGTTATGTGGAATGGAACCATTCTCCACGTTCCCCTTTAGGAGTATCCATAGATGAGGGTTGTGGGGGAGCTAAGATCTTGTCCTCCCTTTATGGGAGGTTGCCAAAAGTGAAGGGCTAAGGGGAATGCCTACATGAGCATGTAGAATCCCCTACAAGATCTATAATAAAAAACAACATAAAATAAAAATAAATAAAAATAAAATTTTAGAGAAGGGGCCAAGCCCCATTTCAAATCAAAGGTGAAATGCATATAAAATAAACCCTTCATATCAAAGAAGACATGCATATTTTTCTTCAAATATTAAAAAAAAATGAAAAAGAGGGTAATGAAAACACTAAGTGACGGTTCACTTTCATCTTTCATTAAAATTGCAAAATACAAAAAAATAAATATATTAATGAGTAAAAGAAACCAAAGTAAACAAACTTCAGAAAAAAAATTGAGAATAACCAATAAATGGAGAAATGGGCATACGTCCTGTTATCACCCCATAAATTATGGGAATCAGTTGATGACTTGGATATTATCTGTATCTAGTGATTTTGTTGACAAATGATATTTCATTCTTCAAATAATTTGTGAAAAGAAAAGAAAAAGGAAGAAAAGAAAAAGAAAAGAGGGCAGAAAAGAATTGAAACAAAAGCCCCATGCAATAACAGTAACTTAGTCATACCTTTCAAGCATGACCAAGTTCTTTTAAATTTTCAATGTTGATAGGTTAGTGAATGAATTTGACCAGACTGTATAATCCTGGTCAGAGAGTCCTTAGGTTAGATTAGCGAATAAATTTGACCAGACTGTCTAATCCTGGTCAAATAGCCCTTAGGTAGAGTAAATTCTTAACCCAACAGTTTAATCTGGGTTAATGGTCCTAGGGAGATAGGATTAGCGTGTAGGTTAGTTGTTTCATTTGTTTCAACCCCCATGAAAACAGATTAATAAATATGTTACACCATGCCCCAAATGCCTAAGAATAGTTTGTTCGAAACCCCATGGTGGTATCTCTTTGAAATTTGAAAGAAAAACCCATAAAATGCTTTATCCTAAGTTTTTCCCCAAACTCATATTTCTCCGCCCATGCTTTATGTTACGTTCACTTTTCAATGGNAAATCCACGGTTCACATTGAATTCTGGACCCCCCCCTCTGTTTTGCCTTTAATGGAAGGGGGGGGTCTGGAATTGGTATTAAGGAGCGCGCTAAGATCTCCGGCCAGAAAATAAGCGTGCAGATCTATGGTTCAAAATGGATTTCCGGACCCCCCCTAGTGTTCTTCTTTTAACCAAAGGTGGGGGGGGTCCGGAATGAATATTCCTTTCGGCGGGGCCCTTGTTACATGTGGCATGGTCCTATTGGTCAAGGAGTCCTATCATACACATGTTGTCTGACAGCTCGTCACTCATGGACATCACCCTCCACTGAGCCCACTTGTCCAACTTGTTCCCGAGGTCAGGTCTCATCCCATAACTGCTGTCAGTCCCGGTTGTCAGTACCTAAATCCCTCACTCATGACCAACCCCTTATGGCGACTTCCACTTCACTTCACCTCCAACCCCCTGCAGCCACGTCAACCGTCCGTATGCTTTGGCCACCGTCACCTGCCATATCACCCCCAAGTGGCCCTTTGTCCATTAATAACTGGATAATATACCCGTTATCCTGCTGACCTATCTCCCGCGCCAAATCGACCCATTTTTGAATAAAACTACTGTTTCCCTTCTCATTCGTTATTCATCCATCGCGCCATAAACCTCTTATTCCTCCATTGCCTCCGTATCGCCCTCACCCGCAGTTATTCGACCCCACTAACGTATTGTTTATTGCAGGTACAGTTGCTAAAATGGTGTCAAAGACAAGACCAGCAGAAGAAGAAGAGAACCCTTTTCTTCCTCCTCCGGTTGACCTGGATAAAGTCCCCTTGGTTGATAAAGATCATTTGATAGCAGATACTATTTGCAATTTCAACTTTTCTGATCTGCAGTCATGGCTCCGGGAGGTTTTCTTGGACCAGAGCGATGAAATTGGACTCTGGGAGTCCAATTTTCCCCTGTATCTCTTTCCCCAGATTCATCATTTCCTAGAATTCGCCCTCAAATGCCAAGCCCATTACATCCCCGACCAGAAAGCCATCATTTCTTCATCTGGAGATGTCCTCTTCTTCATTACCCCCAAAGATATTGACCAGATGATGCAAATTACCCGTGTTAAATCTGCATCCCCATTCAATTTAGAAATCCTCACCGAGCTATATCAGAAAATGACTTTCCCTCAGAGGGCTCAGATCTTCGGGCTTTTTCTCCCCACTTTCGCTCCACTCCCTTCCACCAGTCCCCCTTACCCTTCTTCTATGTTCTCTACCAAAGGAAATCAAATCATTTCTTCCCTTTGTGCCCTACTTGGGTACTATACTGATCAATGGGTAGATGAGCCCATCCTGGGTTTTCTATCCATTTTCTCAAACGATGAACAACCCACCACGCAGTTCGACTACAACACCTTCTTGGCCAATAATATCCATGAACAATTTGTGAATTTCTCCACAGAGGGCATGTTCAGATATTCCTCCATTCTGGCTTACATGTTCGTGTACTTTCAAGCCGACAGGTTCACTTTCTCCATGCAGAAGATGGACGCCGATGGGAAGCCCCAACCAGTCACAGCGTGGACTTCTCTTCTGAAACATAACTCTGTTGAATACGACTTCGAAGCATTCATTGATCAATTTTACCACCCTGTGGTAAGTATGTTGGGTGGCCGACCTGAGCCACGAATAAATGAAGAGGTCCAGAGAATTCTACATCTCTCGGAAGATGCAAAGACAGGAGACTGGTACTTGTATCAGAATCACTCTGAGATCCGAGTTTACGGGTGCGAATTGGCACCTTACAAGCTGCCGAGATATGTACCGGTAAGAATTTTTGCATTAGAATATATTAGGCAGATAATGAATTCTGATGATATTCACTTTGTTTCCCTAAAGAAGAAGCAACAATTGCGGATCAAAGGGCAAATTGGTTCTTTCATCTCCAATAGTCGAAGCGCAGGAGAGGAAGCAGACAAAATATTAAAGGAGATGAAATTCTTTACAAGTTTCACCTGGCATTATGATCCCTGTGGGATCATTTCTGAGATGAGAGTGAAAAATAAGAATGTCCCATATGCGCATGAGCCCAAGCCAGAAATCGAGAAATTTGCAAATCAGACAGAATGGGAGCCCGATACTTTGATGGATGAGGAATAGCAAATTGAAGTGGAACAACAGACGCCCTCGACTAGTGTGTTACCCACTACCACACCTCAGTTCCCGAAGGAGAAAAGGCCCCAACATGAGTCGTCTCCTCCGGTAACAGAGGTGTCATCAGAGGAATTTCAGATACACTCCAAAAAGCCAAAGACAATTTCAGTGCCTCGCGCAACAATAGAACAGGAAGTTTCTACTACCACAACGGTCAAGCCAGTCACTCTACCTTTCGGCTTGAGTCAGCATAAGGCAATATCAACAACAATAAAATACACAGGTTCTCCCCTAGATACTCCGCCGAGTAAAACTGGTCCCAAGTTAGGCATTTTCGAAAATTATGACTTGATCAAGAAGAAGAACCAGACACTCACTAGTAGCACTTATGCCCAGTTTCAGAAGCAGTCGTCCACAGCTCAGCATAGGCTTCTTTCAGCCTTTGATACTGAAAAGGGAAGGATGCATATGGATTACCTCCAGGCACAAGTGCCGGATCCCAAGGGGATATCAGACTACAAAAGGGCCACCTTTGAGTTCTAAGCAAAGGACGTGCATCCTGCAGATCAGATGGATCTGCACAAGCAAACTGGGGAGATGGTTTTCCACACATTGGCCCATGCTTCAGCTTCTGCCCCAAAATTTCAGGTAGCTTTGAACAATGCCCAGACCCAACTGAAGTTGGAGAAGATATCATCTTTCGCGAAAGACAACTAGATTAAGACGTTGGAGGAGTTGGTCCTCAAGATCGGTTACGACCCAACGAACGTCAAAGTGGCCAAAGAGATGATTAAAAAGAAAAATGCTGATATCGCATCCTTAAGAAAACAGCTAAGGCTCCCTCCAACAGAGGACCCACAGGCCAAGGAGATAGCAGAAAAGGAAGGGGAAAAGGATGAGATGCTAAAGTTACTAATGGACCAGAATGCTCAGCTAAAAGAGATAGAGGCTGAGATGGAGAGACTGCTAAAGGAGAAAGAGCAGGCGAAGCCAATGGAAGGCATTCCATTGAGTGCTATCCCAATTGCAGCTTTAAGCACAACAACAGTGACAGCCATTCCATCTGCAACATCAGTGCCACTACCAGAAGGGACAACAGACCTGGCCAGGTCCATGTAGAGGATGAACCTGCAAGAGTCGGAAATCAACAGGCTTAAGAAAGAAGTGGAGAACCTCCAAGAGCTAAAGACTTATTTCCAGACAAGCCTATCCAAAGAAAAGCAGGTGAATGAGCAAATCAGGAAGGAGCTACAACAGCTCCAAAAGAAGACAATGGCAGGGAAGACTTTGGCTGAAGTAAAAGAGATTGTGTGGACAGACATTTCCAAGTCCATAAATGAAATCTGGCCATTGGTTCAAATCATGTTTGAACAAAATGAGCTGCTCGAGAGGAGCATACAGGCTATTGAGAAAATCAGAATGGAGCTGGGAGACATGCCAGCACAAGCAAATGAAATCATAAGATTCCTGAATTTGAAGACCAGGGAGGAACTTGAAGAATTGAAGATTGAGGACAGGACAGAAACTATACTTGAGGTAAAAAGGGTTCTAACCAAAAGAGGTCTCATGCTCCATCTTGAGGAGAAGATTCAAGTCATGGATCAAGGAGTACAAAAGTTTTTCAATAATATAGATGCTCTCCAAAGGAAGGGCCTACCTGGCCTGAAGGTCATTAATGACAAACTAATGACACTCCCTGACTACAAGAAGAGGTTGGCTGAAGTGTCTAAGGACAGTTCCAAGTTTGCAGGAGTACAAGGGAGTATCACAGGNCAAACGTTAGAGAGGTATTTCTCAACTCTCCATGGTATGCAGACCTTATATTTGTCTTACAAAATTTACAAGCTCCCCCTGGTTTAACTAAGACTAAAGCTAGATTTTTAAAGTTGAAGGCTTTAAAATTTTGTATTCTAGAAGGAAATTTGTATTGGAAAGACCCTGCAGGTATTCTTTTAAATTTTTTACTGAAAGATGAATCTGATAAAGTGTTGTAGGAGTTTCATGTAGGAGAATGTGGTGGCCATTTGAACTAGAAGGTTACAGCTAACAAAATACTCAGAGCTAGATTTTACTGGCCCACCCTATTCGCAGATGTGCATCAGAAGGTAACAACGTGCCACCAGTGTCAACTATTTGAGGGTAAAAGGAAACTCCTTCCTCTACCTCTTAAACCGATTTCAGTTGAGGCTCCTTTCCAACAATGGGGACTCGATTTCATTGGAGAAATACACCCACCTTCTTCAGGCCAACACCGGTGGGTTCTTACTGCCACGGATTATTTTACCAAATGGATCGAGGCTGTACCAAGCAGGCAAGCAACTGACTCTGTTATTATCAAATTTCTTGAAAATAATATTTTGTCTCATTTTGGTTGTCCTAGAAAGATTATTACTGACAATGCAGCTGCCTTTCGGTCGAAGAAAATCATAGATTTCTGCAACCGTTACCACATTGGTTTGGGGCATTCCACGGCCTACTACCCTCAGGGGAATGGGTTGGCGGAATCCTCAAACAAAACTTTGGTAAATATCATCAAGAAAACATTGCAGGAGAACAAAAAGTCATGGCATGATAAGATGGTTTTTGCTTTATGGGCAGATAGAATGACCACGAAAAGGTCAATTGGTATGTCACCATACCAGCTGGTCTATGGCACCGAGGATATTTTCCCGACTTCTTTGGGAGTCCTTGTCATGAATTTACTTCAGGAGATATAAGCTGAGCCAAATGACTCTCAGAGACGCATAAATCAGATGATTCATTTGCAACAAACTAGAGAAGATGTTTTCAACAAAACACAGGTCATCCAAGAGAACCACATATGATCCAAATCTTTCCATAGGTATTCTCTCTGTGGGTGTCTCTATGGGATGTATGTCCCTCGACAACCTTCAATGTCTCTCAAATCCATATAAGTCTCATGTCCGGAGGATCCACTAGATCTAAAAACTCTTTTCACTCCTCCTCATGATTTGAGGTCCACTCCTCTGTACTAAAAGGGATTGTACCTTCCTCAATATTTGGATCCTTCTTCTCCTCACCACTTGCTATAATCTCAAGGAACGTCCTGAAGGACAAGTCCTCCTAAAACCTAACATCCCCACTAACCTCAACATATTGTTTTCTTGGAATGTAGATATGGTAGGATCTCAAAGTCTTGTTGTATCCTACAAACATGCCCTTTCTACCAGAAGGTTCCAACTTCATTCTCTTCTCCTTAGGAAAATGAATGTATACTGGACAACCAAAGATCCTCATATGCCCTATCTCTAGTTTCATTCCTGTGAATGCATCCTTGTGATTATTGTCCTCCAAGATCCTATGAGGACTCATGTTTTGAACATAAACTACAGTGTTGCATGCTTCTTCCCAAATCATCATGGGTAGATCCTGGCCATGTAAAATTGCCTTGGTAGATTTGGTTCTTCGTCTCTACAACTCGATTTTGTTGTGGGTTGAAAGGTACCGTGATCTCCTGCTTAATCCATTCTTACTTACATAACTTCTTGAACTCGTTGGAGGTATACTCACCTCTATTTTCTGACCTTAAAACTTTGATCTTCCTTCCTTTTTGATTCTCCACTAGAGATTTAAACTCCCTGAATTTACTAAAGCCTTCATCCTTGTTGGATCATGTTGTCATTGATGCCAATGGTTTGATTATTTGGGAGATTGTTGGATCATATGTCATTGATGTAAATGGTTTGGTTTGATTGATGTCATTGATTGATGTCAAGTAATTGAATGATAGATGTCCAAGTGGAAACCAATTGATAAAGATGGATAATTGATATGATGCATTGATGAGG
>SNQJ01S0020855.1:68240-86087 GCA_010110895.2 Picea sitchensis
AATATAATATTCCTTTTTGGCTTAAGCTCTCTAGCTTAGACCTTTCCCTTAACTTTTGGCCCTCCCTTTCCCTAACTGGTGAAGTTTAGTCCCCCATCTCTTTTATCATGGTTGGTCTACGCGCAACAATATATTTTATATTAATCATGAGACATCTACAAAATAGGCACACTGGCCTTTAACATCTAGGTGCTCTGGCGTAATTCCAAAACATAAGCATCATAGCTTATAATAACTGGCTCACTAGCCTATAACACATATCATATACACAAGGCTCGTTGACCTCCATACTGTGCACATTTTAGTTATTGCACACGGTATCCGAGAATGTGCACACTACATCATTTTATTACGCAGTACATGTGAGCACTATGCCATGAAAGGTGCGTTACAAAATGATGTAAAAATATCTCACCAACTTAAGTACACTTACATTACATTGACAATTGGGTTCAGCCAAGGGATATTACAATCCCCTCCCCTTATTTATGCACTGTCCTCAGTGCATCATATACCCATATACAACAAAATTTTCAAAAATCCTCAAAAATATGCGGGTATTCTGTCTGCATTGCATCCTCATGATCCCAAGTATCGTCCTCAGGACCATACTAGGTCCATTGGACCTTTACAAGCCCTATGCCTCGATTCTGGAGCTGCTTGATTTTCCAGTCCATAATGTGCACCGGATGCACTTGGAAAGCGCCTTCTTGATCCACTTGAATCAAATTCCAATCAAAACATGATTAGCATCAAGTATATATTTATTTAGCAAGGATACATGGAATACATTATGAACAAACATATATGCAGGAAATGCAATCATATAAACAGCTGGACCAATCCTCTCTAGGATTTCAAATGGCCCACAAAATCTGGCTACCAACTTGGCGCAGCTTCCCAGCTTCAAGGAACTCTTGTTAGCTTTCACCTTCAGGAAAACATGATCACCCACTTTGAACTCTCTGTAGGTTCTGTTCTTATCGGCATAACTTTTTTGCCTGTCTTGGGCAACTTTTAAATTCTGCTTAATTTTTATCATTTAGTCCTCCATCTCCTTGAGCAACTCTAGCCCAACTACTGTCCTATCAGCTGGATTATCCCAGCTCACTAGAGTATTGCACTTTTTTCCATAATGTGCTTCAAATGGTCTCATCTTCAACAATGCTTGATACCCATTGTTGTAAGAGAATTCTACCAAGTGAAGGTAGTCCTCCCATTTCGATGGTTTTTCCATCACATACATTCTTAGTATGTCTTATATCACTCTATTCACCCTCTCTGCCTGTCCATCAGACTCAGGATGATAAGTTGTACTAAAGTTCAGATTCATTCTAAATCCTTTGAACAATCCCTTCCAGAAATTCGAGGTGAATTTTGGGTCTTTTTCAGACACAATTGTTTTAGTAATTCTATGCAATTGTGCCACTTCCTTCATGAAAATATCAACAACATCTGCTACATTGTGAGTAATTTTCAGTGGAATAAAATGGGCAGCTTTTGTAAGCTTGTCCACCACCACCATGATTGAATCATGCAGCTTACTTGTTCTGGGCAAACCCGTAATAAAATCCATTGTCACCACTTCCAACTTCCATTCAGGAATGGGAAAAGGTTGCAGCAACCCTGTTGGGTGTCTATGCTCATCTTTAACTTTCTAGCATTCCATACATCTAGCGATGTATTCAATGATCTCTCTCTTCATACCTGGCCAAAAGTAATGGCTCTTGACTGCTACCATAGGTTTTTGATATCCAGGGTGCCCTGCATAAGGGACATTATGCATTTCATGCAAAATCATATGTTTCAAGTCTTGGACATTTGGAAAAAAAAAATTGTTCTTGTGCAATAGTATTCCATCTATTCCCAAATTAAAAATATCCACCTTTTGTGGCATCTTACCTTCTTGTAGCTTTTCTACCAATTCTCATTATTACAGACCTGCATTTGCAGCCTCCATAATTTTTCTTTTAATATCAATCTGATACATGCTAATGGCTATAACATATAGTTCATGCACCCTCCTACTAAGTGCATCAGCCATTTTATTCTCTTTCGCCTTGATATTCTTTATATCAAAGACATATTCACTTAGAAATTCTAACCATCTGCTNCGAACCTTTTCCCCATGAGCTAGTGTCTCTATTTCCTCAAGGCATGCACTATGGTTGCCAACTCCAAATCATGAGTGGCATAGTTTCTTTCATGCTCCTTCAACTTCCTTGATTCATAACATATAACAAACCCATTTTGAGTGAGGAATCCACCAAGTCCTTCATTACATGCATATGTGCATACAATGAAGTCTTCATTTGGCTCTACAATCCTTAGTATTGGAGCACTTGTCAATAATTGTTTCAAGTGTTGGAAACTCTTTTCGCAATCCAATGTCCACTGAAACTTCACACACTTTCTTTGCAAGGAAGTGATTAGGTGTGAAATCTTTGAGAATCCTTCAATAAATATTCTGTAGTAGCCTGGAAGACCCATGAATGATCTCACCTATGTCACATTCTTTGGCACTGACCATTCTCTAATGGATTCTATCTTTTCAGGATCCACTGTTATCCCATCCTTTGAAATCATATGCCCCAAATAATGAATTTGTTTCTAATAAAATGAGCACTTGCTCAATTTGGCATACAAATGATGCTCCCTTAATACTTGCAACACCATCCTCAAATGATGTTCATGCTCTTCCTCTAACTTAGAATATATAATAATGTCATCCAAAAAGACAATGAAAAACTTGTCTAAATATTCTCGGAAAACACCATTCATTAAGCACATGAAAATAGCTAGTGCATTTGACAACCCAAATGGCACCACTATGAACTCATAATGACCATACCTTGTTCTGAAGGCGGCCTTACTGAAGTCACTTTATTCAACTATCTAAAGTCAATGCACAATCTTAATGTTCCATATTTATTTTTCACAAAAAATATTGGGGCACCCCAAGGTGACACACTTGGGTGTATATATCCCTTCTTCATAAGTTCTTCAAGCTGCATTTGCAACTCCTTCAATTCTGGTGTACTCATTCTGTAAGGAGTCTTTGACACTGAAGCTACTCCAGGCATTAGATTTATAGAAAAATCAATGTCTCTTTTTGGGGGTAGCCTTGGTACTTCCTTGAATACATATTCAAACTCATTTAGGACTACATAGTCTTCCAAATTTGGCACCTTATCCTTAGGTGTCTATTCCATATGAGCTGCAAATATTTGACACCCTTTTCTGTAACATTTCTTCAGCTGCAATGCTGAAATTTCTCTGATGGTTACTGCCCTAGGAATTCTCTGCACTTTCCTTAGTTTCCCTTCCTCATACAAGAAAGTAAATCCTTTTTTATGATATTCTAGGAGAGCATGATGTTGGTCCAACCAATCCATCCCAATTAGACAGTGATAGGAACCTAAAGGCAAGATGTTCAAATCTGTTGATCCAGATTATTTTCGGCACGAAATGAGAGCGAAGATATAATAAATAAATGCACAAAGATATCGCAGATATTAAATAATATAACATAAATGTATCAGAGATGAAACCATAAACACAGATATACAATAATACACGATTTATATTAATCAAAGAAATGTATAGAGACTGTAAAAATACAGAGTGAAAGAATCGCTAGAATGGTGGAAGCTTATCTCTGAGAAGAGATGTGATGGCTACTTGCATTCGCAAGAAGATGATTACAATAAGGCTCTGAAGGCCTTTTTACAATAAGCAAGAATTCCAAAAACCCTAGACATCCAAAAACCTATCCCTAGGAGATGAAGCGCCAAAAGTGATGTGGGCCCCGTTTGGGTAAGTTAGTGCATTAACTTCCTGGGGTCGTAAATTTTGCATACGATATTCGTTTTAGGCGTATGATATCCCGTTGGAAAGGTATTGTCGAGGAGATTCATTTTTGGGCCTCAATCATGTTGTAGGGTATCATTGAGAATCACAATCCCAAAAAATCTTCATTTAGGCCCTCAAAATGGCCCCGAAAGTTAAGAACTGCTAAAAATAATAAATTGCCAAAATTGCTAGAAAATTGTTTTGAGCCAGTCAGAAAAGGTGGGTGGCCACTGATATCCACCTGGATCAATCCTCCCTCCTTAAGAAGCAATTTTATCCATTGCATTGAGTTCCCAAGGGGGAGGGAAAAGCATTTTCTAAATCTGCATCTTGGTGAGCTGCTTGCCTTGTTGGAGACATTGTGCTGCTCAGTTTGTGGAAGTTTGTCACAAACCTGTTGAGGCTGAGGTTGTTCAACAAGTTGAGATACATGAGAGGATGGTGTGCATAAGGAATATTTGTGCTTTGTTTCAGCCTTGTCGACCTGCTTCTGTTATATAGAAGGTGCTTGGGGTGAGGCTGTAGTGGTTGCAGTGTCCTTTTATTCTCCTTTTGAATAGATCATGAAGAAGTTGAATTTTGTAGTATGAGATACTACCTTGCGGCACTTTTTAGGTGGAACAGTAGTCGAAAATATCTCTGGTATTTTGTAGAGATGACCCCCCAGAGAAACAATGACACTGCAGGGTTGAGACTCATAAACAACATGGTGCTTCCACATATATGGTTGTCCCAAGAGAACATCACAGACATCTAGTGGGGAAACATCACATAATACCTCATCCTTGAAGGGACGGATGTCGTATGACAATTGACATTGTTAGCTGACACAAAGATATCTTCCTTGGCGAAGCCACCCGATGTTTTATGGCTACAGGTGTGGTGTTTTCGACAATCCCAACTGTTAGATGACCTCTGCTGAGATGAGGTTCTTATGGATTCCACTATCAACAATAAAATGTAGCAGGATCTCCTTCACCCACACCCGTGAATGAAAAAGGAACTCCCCCTCTTTAGGATCTGTTGGTTCTTCTGGTTGAATTGTTTTGGTTGCGACAATAGCAGTGGAGTCTGCGTCAATGATCTGTCCTTTACCAGTATTTTCATAATCAGATTTTGAATTAGGGTTCGGCTCCTTGTCTTTGATCTCGGCCACCAATGAATGTTCTGAGCAACATTCATCAGTGTTGTGCCAAGGGATTTTGTGGAAATCACACCATTTTTTGGTTTCCTTTTTGGTCTTCCCATGACCCTTATTTTCCTGTGTCTTAGACTGGTTTTCAGAAGATTGTTTGTTAGGGCTGTCTTTGTCATACTTTGGTTGTTGCGTATTTGCAAACCTGAACTCCCATTTGTTCTTGTGCTTAAATTTATTCTCGATTTTAACAACATATCGATAAGCAGCACTGAGTGATGAGATGTCCAGAAAATACATTTCGGTTTGGATGTATCTTTGTAGAGCCCCACGGTATTTCAGAACCAAATGTCGTTCGGATTCTTTGATACCCAGCTTGGTGCACAAGGTATGGAAGGTATTGGTGAACTCCATAAATTCTTGGCCCCTCTCTTGCCACAGTGTGGTCCATCTCATGTACTGGTCCTCATAGTTGCCAATAGGGTAATATTGTTCCTTTACCGTATCCACAAAAAAATCCCAAGTGGGCTCGACCCCATATATTCTAGACTCCTCTATGGAACTCTTCTCCCAGTAAGTTTCCCACTAATGTTTCACATGGGGGAGAGCTTTAAGGAGTGTGAAGGAGATCATTTATCTGTCGAAAAAAATGTGAATAGAGAAATAACCTTCTAGCAGGTTTAACCATTTATCTAGGGCGTCCACATCTATTTGACCTTCAAATATAGGAATATCAAAATTGACTTGTACCTTAAAGGAGAGGTTCCTCCAAAGTGGCCGCTTGATGAAGATGTGTCTGATGTTATCGAGAGGCGTTGAAGGATGTGGGAAAAATTCTCCATCATTTCATCCCTCTGTCGCGTGAGAGCTTGCTCAAGCAACAGACTTATAGGATCGCCTGCTCCGTCATTTTTTCTTTTCTTCCGCCATTGAGGGTTTCTTGGGTGTGAGAGAGATATTTTCCTCAAGAAAGACAAGCTCGAGACCCAAATTTCTATACTCAGACCTCGTCGGGGACATGCACTGAAAAAAATGATCAAGAACAACCTGCTCTGATACCATTGATCCAGATTATTTTCGGCACGAAATGAGAGTGGAGATATAATAAATAAATGCACAGAGATATCATAGATATTCAATAATATAAATTAAATCTATCAGAGATGCAACCATAAACATAGATATACAGTAATACATGATTTCTATTAATCAAAGAAATGTACAGAGACTGTAAAAATACAGAGTGAAAGACTTGACACTAGAATGGTGGCAGCTTATCTCTGAGAAGAGATGTGACGACTACTCGCATTTGCAATAAGATGATTACAATGAGGCTCTGAAGTCTTTTTTACAATAAGCAGGAATTAAAAAACCATAAACATCCAAAAACCTATCCCAAGGATATGAAGCGCTAAAATTCATGTGGGCACCATTTGGGTAAGTTAGTGCATTAACTTCTCGGGGTCGTAACGTTTGCATACGATCTCCGTTTTAGGCGTATGATAGCCCATTGGAAAGGTATCATCAAGGAGATTCATTTTGGTGCTTCAATCATGCTGTATGATATCATTGAAAATCTCGATCCTGAAAAACCTTCATTTAGGCCCTCAAAATGGCCTCGAAAGTTAAAAACTGCTAAAAATAGTAAATTGCCAAAATTGCCAAAAAACTATTTTTTGCCAGTTGGAAAAGGTGGGTGGCCACCGATATCCACCTGGATCATGTTCCTTGGTGTTCATTCCATTCATGTCCATGAGGCATGAATTAACCATCTCATTAACTTTTCTTTTGGCTCCTGTAGCCAACTGCACTAACCAAGATTTCCCATGCTTGCTTCTTGGCAATTGCAAATTTTCCACCATCCTAGGGTCTATATAACTATGACTAGATCATGAATCAATTAAAATATCAATGGTTTGGTTGTTGATCATACCTTCCACTTCAATCATGTGGGATTGATACTTTGCTTGCTTGTTGTCCAGGGTTGCATGGATCCTTGGCACGTTTCTGCTCATGTCCTCCATTGTTTCAGCTTGTTGTACATTGTGAACAACCCTTCCTTTTTCACTTATGTGAGGACAATCTCTAAACATATGATCTCCTTTAAAACCCCAACATTGAATAGGTGGTTGCCTTGGCCTTTGAATCCCTATGTCAATCATTTTGGGTTCTCTAGGTGTTTGTTGTCCCAGTGGATTATTTATGAAGAAGGGTGTCTTAGCTCCCTTCTTCCTCTGATCCATCTTAAATTTCTTTTTGTCTTCCCAAGCCTTTTGGAAAGTTGGCCTTTCTTTCTTCTGATCATATAGGCATTTAGCTCACCTTATGGTCTCTTCCAATGTCTTGGGTTCATCATACTGTATTTTGTCACTGATGAATGATGGAAATCCACTCAAATACCTTTGAATTTTGATTGTCTCATCCTTGATGAAAGAGACATACTTCAGCAGTTCTAGAAACCTTCTCTCATATTCATCTATGGTCATACTTCCAAGCTTGAGTTCAAAGAAATCTTTCATTTTATTTTCATAGTATCTCTTAGTCAAGTATTTCTTCTCAAAATACTTCTTGAATTCCCTCCAAGTAAAACCTTTCTCTTTAATGTTCTGCACCTACACAAACTGATCCCACCACATGGAGGCCTATCCCTTGAGTTGATAGATAGCAATTTTGCCTTCTGCATGAGAAGAATAATTATGCAATTGAAAATACTTTCTCATGCCCAACAACCATGTTTTTGTATCTTCATCCTTCTTATGTTCACCATCAAATGTAGGAGGTTTGATTTTGTTCATTTCTCCTCGTAGCTCATCCATCCCAGACCTCTTATGCCTTCTGACAGGGGATGGACTTGAGTTGTTGACTGCTCTCTTATTGGAATGCCTTGGGAGTGATGGTGGTGTCTGCTAACACTTCTTGCTTTTATTTTTTCATTCGAAGGCTTGTGACTTCTAGATTTGCTTAAGCCACTCTCCTCATCCAATTTCTTTTCTATTATGTTCAAGCCCTCTAATAACTTCATGTTGAAGTCATCCTACTACTCCTTGTCTCTCATAAGCCTTTCATTATCATCCTTATGTCTTTGGACATCCTTCTACAATTTTTTAATGGTCTATGCCATATTCATGTTTTCATTCCTTTCTTCTCCATGTCCATTGGAGTTTGTTCCTTCAATGCAAAAATGGACATCCATCCCTCTGCTCTCATCTTGTTGACTGTAATTCTCATGTGCCTCTTCCATTCCTATGGAATCTGCACTGTTCTTGATCTGATCTATTTGTTGTTAATTCTGCAAAACGTGCAACCATCAAAACTTATCAGGCTAACTAATTCAACAATTCATGAAAAATATGAACCATTTTGGTTCAATATACATCATAATTATTTCTTTTGATTTCTTGGTGTTATCACCATGAAAATTTTTAGATAAGACCCAAGTCTTTGAGAAAATAGTCATGCGACGCCTCCAAAGATACATCAAGGCAAAAAGGCAGTTTTCCAAAACCACTTTCACCAAGTCTCGATGTCACTTGTTTCAATATGTCAAAACCACCACTCATGGGACGAGCAACGGCTAGTTAGATCACCCTGTTTCACTCATTCGGTACTTCACATCCATATGATGTCAAGTGAACGCCACCATATAACGAACTCAAAAGCTAATCATTTGAAATGGATTGGTCAAGCATGTCAACCCAATGTATTTGTACGTAAGTTTGACTATGAATCATGATTGGGACTCTATAAATACCAATTCTCAAGTATGGAGGCTTCATCTTATCCATAAATGGAGTAATCTCCAAATTTTCTCGACCTTTTGATCTCTATAAAAGCATTTCGATGTTCATGAAATTGAGGTACATGGACAAAGCTACATCCAGTGAGACTGGTTATTTAGGCAACATGGTAGATTTACCTATGGGTAAGGAGGATAAGGTAATTATGTAGATAATAGCGACTAAATTTCACACAGAACCTGCCATAGACTCGAAAATGGAAGCTAGGATAAATCCTATTATGAGGGATCTAGTCATCAACAGGTGAGTTGTTAAGAAGAAACAGAGCAAGCGGAAGAAGAAAGAAACCATCGTTGAAACGATTGAAAGTGTTGGAGAGGATCAACCAGTTTGGTTAGATACTTTAAAGGAGGAGATCACTAAGCTGAAATGAGTCCTTGAATAAAAGTATATTTCAGCAATTTTTGGTCAAATGGTAGCAGAGGTAATAGGCCCCAGAGATGATAGGCCTGTTCTTAAATGATCTCTTTACCATAGGATAATTGTTATTTTAAATCATTCCCTTTTTGTAACTTTGGGATTAAAATGATTATATAAATGCAGAAGTGGATTTTGGATTGTTTATTACAAGATTCTAACTGGTGGTGAAATTATTCTTGTTTTCTTTCTTAGTATACGTTTCTTGTAAGCTTATATTTCACTTTCATCTGTCTGAATCAGAGGAATATAAAACCCAGAATTCATCTCTGAGATGTTCTCGAATTAGCAATTTAGGCTATATTTATTTCATCTCAAACCAACTCTAAATTCATTTTAAATAATGATCTAATGCGGTTGTGTGTTTATTTTTCCTCTAATACCATGCAAAGTTTCTGTTAAACTTAGACTCATCACCTTAATTAGCCTTCCAACAACTTCGCACGCACAAAAATTCAACCTGTACACCCATATTTAACGTTCACAACAACACCACAAGGTAAATTGTGCTTCCATGCACCTATATCCATTATTCCTTCCTTCTTCGTCGCGCCAATAACTTTCACACACTACTTCTGTGTTGTGTGCTAATATCCACTACGCACAGTTTTGGTTCTTGCACTGATACCCATTGCGCACAGTTTTTGTATCGCGCACTAATATTCCACATGCATTTCATCCTATGCATTGCACCATGTCGAAGTTCAATATGTCCCCACCACACACAAAAATCTGCATGCACCATTGAATACAATGTTGCGAGACAACTTATACTCATACTATGCACGCACCAACCAAACTCCTCTATGTTTTGCAATACTATGCACCCCATGTGCACATTATTATGTGTGTTCTAACCACGCAATGATAAATTTATCGTGCACATCCGCACAGAATATTCTTCCGCATGGCGCCACAATTTACCGCGCACACCTACATGCCAACATTTTCCGTGCGGTGCCAAAATTTATCGTGCATGCCTACATGCCAACATTTTCCACGCGGCGCCAAAATTTATCGTGCGCGCCTGCACGCCAACATTTTCCATGGACCCTCTATGACTTTAAATTTGGCCACTTCGAGATTAATATTCTGTGAATATTCGCTTCAACTGAACCTTTACGACCCATCCAGAATCAATGTTGGATCTCAAGCTCTGATACCATATTGTAACATCCCTGGCCACCCATGGCCGGGCCACGCTACACGAGGGAACACTTTCGTTCTCTCACTATGGAACATATTGTAACATACCCAATATTCAACTGAGCTATGCCACATAAATTTTCTCTTCAAACTACATGCAATTATAACATATACATACAACACTCTTGCGGAAGATTTACATATAAACGTAAACAAACAATTACATTCTGTAAATATACGATTTCATACTGAAATAACAACAAACACAAAAATGCAACATATACAGGGAAATACCCATAAACATACAGACAGTTATAATCACACATATGATAAATCGTAGCATAAGCACGTAAATAACAATGCAACATGTAAATTTGTCACACGATTGGTACTTATCTTGGAAAGATTGTCACCAATTGCGTACAGACCGTCCACGAGCCTCCTAGCCTTAGATTACACTCTTAATCACTCTCAACAGTGAGTCACCCCCGAGCTGGGACTAAACTCCACCTGGGTAAAGGGATTCCTAACCAGGATAAAGGCTCATAGACAACAGGAAAGACTCTGTCTCAGGTGCTCACTCAACTAACAACCTACAGCCTCTCATTCCCCACATGCATGTCCCACCCAAGGAAGTGTGCCCCTTCTCTGCTCAATAGTCCTTCGGCTTCCCCACTTCCCTTCCAGGGCTTCAGCAACAGGTCGGACAGGAAGTCTTAGAGCACTGTAGTTGCATTTTAGCACCTTCAGGAAATCAATTCCCCACAATTTTCTCACTCAGAGAATTTCTCATGGGCCTGACAACCCACCTCTTCAATTTCCCATGTGCCTAAAAAACCGCCTATTCAATCTCGCTCCCAAGCTAACTAGGTACACCAAAAAGAAATGGTTATGGAAACAAGTTCAGATACAGTGAAATGAATGTCTGAAGGATAACTGACTACGTGAGTGAAATGGTCATGGAATCATTGACTAGATGACTGAATGATGGAATGAGTCATGGGATAGATGATCATAAGAATGATGGTGAAGGTCAAAATGAGTGAAGTCCCCACGATATGTATGCATGTCCCCAACTTGACACTTGCCATGTTGGGAGCTACTTTGGTCCACTCTTCCCCAACTTTTAGAACTTAGGATAAAATAATTATCCATACTTTATGTTTTAAGAAATATTAATATAATATTCCTTTTTGGCTTAAGCTCTCTAGATTAGCCCTTTCCCTTAACTTTTGGCCCTCCCTTTCCCTAACTGGTGAAGTTTAGTCCCCCATATCTTTTATCATGGTTGTTCTGCGTGCAGCAATGTATTTTCTATTAATCATGAGACATATAAAAAATAGGCGCACTGGCCTTTAACATCTAGGCACTCTATCCTAATTCCAAAACATAAGCATCCCAGCTTATAATAACTGGCTCACCAACCTATAACACATGTCATATACACAAGGCTCGCTAACCTCCATACTGCACACACTTTAGATACTGTGCGTGGTATCCAGGAATGTGCACACTACATCATTTTACTATGTAGTACATGTGCGCACTATGCCATGAAAGGTGCATTACAAAATGATGTCAAAACAACTCACCAGCTTAAGTACACTTACATTACATTTACAATTGGGTTCGGCCGAGGGATATTACATATCTGTTCGACTTCCAATCTGAAAAGACATAAAAGAAATAAAGGTTCATCATCAGACTGTTGGACTGCGCTATAATGGAAAGAATGGAGTTAATGAAGCCTTCATATCCGTTGCAAGCGATCCATTACAGAAGTTGTCTATTTATCCCACCATGCCATGCAACAAGAAATTTTTTTCTAATTGAGAATTTGAGCTTGTAGCCTTGATTAAGATTGCCCAGTGATCACTACGCCTTTGCCTTCTACCCTATTGTAGTGCCCACATTACTTTGAGAACCCGAGATATCCATCCTGAGTGCGTATGTATGAAGAACTCACTGCCAAAGAAGCAACTGCGATAGAAGCTCTGATCGACTTAATGGCTGAAAGAACCATGTCACGAAGAGGACTGTCTACAGGTGTATAGGCATCATCGACACGAGGAGTGCAAGCCTCCCCATTGACTGCTCGAGTCAGCCCATCCCAAACAACCGACGAAAAGAGAACTAAGCATAGAGATGATCTTGCGAATGCTAAACTGATTCTGAGCATTCTACCTGCTTATTTACCACCTCTAAGTGGCGCCATCACCCATGACAGTGTACCCATGAATTTGAGTATGCTTTGATCACTGCATACCTTCCGAAAGAACTGTGCATAGTTCGTGCTGACTAGGATAAGCTCATCGCATTGAATTTCAATGACTTCAATCTTGGCGACAGGAAGGCTTATAGTATTCTCTCCCCTCATAAATATCTGACGTGAACCAAAGGAAAGAACTCCAAGATTATCGCTCAATCATGGACCCAGAACCTCACATAGTCAACCTTACTTAAAGTAATGAAGATTCCTCACTTCGGGAGGCATCAAGAAGTGAACGTGTGCGTCAAGTTGTTGTTGTCCTACTATCATGGAGGATACTTATGGTTGAACCATCGCATCACAGTGGATCCGACTTTGATCAATCGGATCACAGGGATAAGCATGTAGGGCCCCGCCCCACAATATTTTTACCCCAAAAAGACAGCGGATCGCACTTTTGAGAAGAATATAAAGGATATATATGGCGATGTCGAGAAGGGAACGTGAGGCTACAAGGTAGCTTCTATCCAGAGTGGTGCAATGCACCTTTCCTGTTAGCTAATCGCAGGCAAGCTAGTTCGCAAGAACTGACCGACCCAAGTGACAGGATTTGTAGTATACCTCGCAGGGAAGTGCACAGAGGGAATACATATGAATTGGGCCAAATACTTAGTGAACCAACTAGAACTAGACTGTAGGGAAGCGTAGGACCAGGGGTACAAGTTCCATTTTAGCTAGTTGCTCATATTAATCACTTTCATCACATGGGAGATGCCGGAAGGTGCAACCTTCTCGGATGTCGATCCCTTTGAGCCACTGGCCGTGAAGTTTAGTACGCTATGGTACTCCAGTGACATGAACAAGTAGTGGTAGTCCAATGCCATTTTCCACACTTATTACAACTAATTGAAGATTGCAATCTAGGCTACACCTCGCATCACCCCGAACACACTTCACAGATTTAGGCCATTGATGAAATTCAACGTGGATCGCCACTTCATCTACATCACACCACGCACTGATGAGCATCACCAATAGTTGCAGTCCTACTACAAAATAAGAGAGGAAGACTTCAAAGAGATTACTACGGAGTGTTCGGTGAACCTCCTTATCCCAGCTAACCCCGCGGAGCTCTCTAATGTTGATAGTCCATAAATCATGCACGGTACACTTGGACAGAGCAAGACCAAGAAGAATGAAGAAGCCCAGGATGTCCACAACACTTCATCACAAACTCCTTCTATCTCATCTGACCGCGAAGGTGATGGTAGAGAGATAGATGGCACTGAAGTCGAACAGAAGAAAGATGAGGTCACACTACCAAGAGACAAAGATGATCCCTTAAAGAAAATGAAGGTTTCCCCTTTGAAACCTTCTTCAAGGAAGAAAATGAAAGAAACTAGAACCAAGTTTGAGACCACCCTAACCTTAGACAAATTTGACTTCATCGTTTCCACACTGAACGATGCTTCGCTAGAGATAGTAGAGAAGCAGGAAGCCAAGCAGGAGGAGATGTTCAGTAGGATCAAGGTCGAATTTCAATAAGTACAACAGACACTACAGTCTAGCTGCGCAGTATCCATTGCGCCCATGATGAAAGGAACACCATAAATGGGAGATGAGCCAGCTCAACTCCACCAGATTGTTGATACGGTAGAAGCTCTCCTTCGACGAGCTTAGAAGGAAACAACACAAGCCACCTAGACTATGGCGCAAGCACAGGGAACTCTGTTAGAACAACATAGTAATGTAGAATAAGAGAAGCTTGCTATGCAAGAGAAGTTTGATGAAGAGAAAGAAGAGCTACAACAAAGCAAGGAACAATTTCTCATTGAGAAACTTGAAGTTAAGGAAAGGGTCAACAGAGCACTTCACTCTGTGACAATCGTTGAATTCTAGACCGAGGACCAAGTTCCACAATAGGTGGCACAATTGGAAGAGGTAATCTAGAAGCTCCAGCAGCACATCACAGATCTAAAACTCCGTGTTGTGCCTGAAACCCCTCAGGAGATAAGAGACCAATGAGAAGCAACTACTCCTAGTGCAGTTGGCAGATTAAAATCTCTTGCCTTGGAGTGCAAGCATCTAAGTAATTAGAGTGCCCAGACATAAAAAAAACCTTACATAGAATCTAGAATTGCAGACGCTGGAATCACAGCTCCAAGAAGCAAAACAACATGCGGATACACTATAGGTACAGCTAAAGGCCTTGTCAGCTGTAGACAGGATGAAGAGATCGCATGAACAATGCATAGCTCAGCAGCAGGTTCATATGCTTCAAGGTAAAGTGATGGAAGTCACTCAATGACTTCAACCTGTGAAAGATCAGGCATGCCTATTATTTAAAGAGATCGAGAGCCAAGGAGCAGAGCTTGAACAGGTTGTCCTCTCAGCAGAGAAGCGCCTGGAAGGATCGGTGAACGACGCACTGATCTAGGAGTTCACCGAGAAAGAGGCTACAACAAAACAACAAGTCGAAGCATCTCAGTCCAAACTCGAGGTGTTTGAGGAAGAATTGGTCAAACCAGAGTGACTCGGGATGAGTCATAGGTAAGTGTTGGGGGCATGTTGTCCCTTGACCAAGTTTTGGGAGTTTCTTGGTCATGTTGACCTATTTTGGGACTTCAACAGCCTGTCGAAGGAGGAGCTCAAGACAAAGCAGAGATCACGGGATCTCGAGCCCCTTTTGGGCCTCTTTTTGGGTTGTTGGGAATATTTAATGGGAAAGGGATGTTGGCCCATGGGTTTACCCATGTTTAGGCCTATTTTTTAATGTATAAATAGATACCTAGGTGATGTAGGAAAGGGACGATGATCTAAGTGCCAAGTGCAAGTAATATTTGTATATGCTCCGTGCATGTTGTGTGAGACTTGCAAGGATAAGTGCAAGTGACTGTAAGAGAGTGAGTAGAATATTTTGTGTTGTAACCTAACTTGGGGAAGGAGGATCTGGCGAGGTGCACGCAAATATCCTATCCTATGTGGAGTGGGGTTTGTATGGATCTGTGTATGTATATGACTGATTGAATATAATAAAGAAGAAGAGTTGGTGGACGTATCCCCAGGGTGGGGGTGAACCACATAAATATTGTGTTATATTGCTTGGTGCTTGTCTGAATGTGTTTATGTCTTCTTGCTTAGTTCTTTGAGATGATTAGATAGATCTGTTTATGCTCAGTGCTAATGATGTATGGAATGTTAGATATAATATACCTGAAAATGCTCAGTTCTTGATCAGTTATGCCTGACTTATTTTACTTGTGTTAAGTTCTCATATATGGTAGATTACTGTGAATACTGCGAGGATCTGTTTGATCAACGAAGTAGATAATGATTGCATGTTAAAGAACTGACGGTTCTAAGTGATTTACTAAGTTGTATAATCACAGATCTGTGTCCCAGCTAAGGTTACAGACACTTGATTCCTGCAACCATCCCTACCTCTACCTCGAGTGAGACTTCATCTGCTTCCCAGGTGTTGTCAAAAGGGATGGTAGTTAGGGTTTTGTTGGTGCACTCTTGTAGCATTGAACCCTAGGTTTTCCCCTGTGCCAACAATGTACCTTTCTTTAATGATTGATGGATGCATAAAGGGCCTATTATAGCACAAGTTGTAGGTTTTTCAAAGGCCGACCCAACCACAAAAAAAGTTCTACAACTTGGGAATCCTACACCCAATGTCACCTTGATGTAGGTCTCGCACTTCAAGGGTGACTAGGTCACTCTAGGGAAGCGATCTCGGTGACCCTAGGGGGGTTGAGATGGATATGAAGAGAAGTGGAAGTGAATCCCTTATAGTTAAAATCTAAGTGGAATAAGAGGTAGGGATATATTCCTTGTAAGTCAAGTAATTGTTTCCCCACAAGTATAATACTTCTCCAGATGATTGTACCTGCCCGAGTCACAACAAAAGACACTTTGCAATGATAGATGTTAGTTGGATCAGCAAGTTAAGATTTTTGACCCTAATTTTCAGTAGTAGATATAAGTTTATATCAGAAAAATAAAACATCTAAATTCAACATATGAAAATCTAGACTAGTTAGATAAATCAACATTAAACTTAGCAATGAATATAGGATGAAAATTGGAACTTAAGAAGCAAGAAAATATGGCTATTGTAAACATGTATTTTCTGCATAAAATTTCAGCCTTATGTACGTATCATTTATTGGCATTCAGCATCAAATTCAACCATGGAAAAGTGCCAAGAACTAGCTTAAAATATGCACCCTAGTTAGTAGAGTAAATGAGCAATGTTAGAGAGCTAGTCTAGGGTTAGTTTAGGAGTTATGAGAGTGTTAGTAGATAGGGTTATGCAGCCCTAATGGCTGTAGGTTAAAGTTTGTAACATAAATTAGAATAGTGGGAGAGAGGGGAGTCCCTAGTGGGGAATACTCCTCTCAATGAGGCAAATCAACTTCAAGCAAGAAACATTTCAAAAGACCAAAAATTGTGTTCCCCAAGGCAATGATTTTATATCTCCAATGTAAAAAAGTATGACTAGTGCCTTTAATATTGGGTTAATGGAGTCAAAAGGAGCTTAGAGAAGCTACCTCCTTGGGGGTGTAATCCCTTTTACTTCCCAAGGAAAGTTTCTATAAGCTAGGGTTTAAGCTAAGAGGGTGTATGCCCTTATACTTCTCTTAGAAAACCCTTGTTAAAGAGATAAGATGAAGCATAAAGTGATGAAGACTAATTTGGGGGAGTATGCCCTTATAATTCCCACCTAGTTCCTAGCACAATAACCTTGTCTTGAAAGAAATGATAGAAAGAAAGTAAAGAACCATACCAATTCAAGGGAAAATGCCAAGATAATCCACCACAATAGCAATAGAATAGCCTTCCAAGGCTAGAGCATCAATTCTTCTATCAATAATTCATAAGTATAGCCATACACAAGTGAAAAATGTTAGAAAAACAGGACCGCAGAGCAATAAAATAAAACAAATGCAGAAACAAAACACAAAAGATAGACAATACAAGAGAAACACAGATTTACGTGGTTCACCCAGTGTGGGCTACGTCCACCAGAGAAATTGCTAGGTCCTTCCCTTATTATTATCCAGCAAATGAAGGGATACAACCTACAGCAAAACCCGCTGTAACTTCCTCTTCTTTATCTCATAGTCTCCTCTCTCAGAATACAACATTCACCATCATCCATAGCCGCAATACATTTCCCTCATAAAAGAGGGTTGCCTTCTAAGGAAAAAAAACCCTAACATAATCTCTACCGTTAGATCTGCGACCTTATAATGAACGGTCCATATTTACAATGAAATTACAAT
>SNQJ01S0020855.1:86137-117816 GCA_010110895.2 Picea sitchensis
GTTGGGGGCCCGCTTTCCCCCAGACCCCCTGGACCCCGCAGAGGAGGTACCCCACCTCTGCACTCCCCCGCGTGGAAGAGTGTACATACTTTTGGGGTGTAAATACTTCATGGGGTATAAACATGGCTGAAAGCAAGGACCTCTAAATCAGGAAGATAATCAGGCTCCACAACCAACAAAAAAGAGATAAAGAACCAAGATAGCCAAAAATTTCATACCAAGGCCTCTCACAAGAGGCAGAGTTTTCTTAAAAATGAGATCTTATGATCTCTATTTATACAAAATGTAGATAACATAGTTTGTACACAAACTTTAGGGTAAAACACAATATTAGGGGTTAAAAACCCTAATATTTCCCCTTTTACAAAATAATATTAAACAATTCCTTTAAAATTTCACTTTTGCACAAAGAAAACCCTAATTTAGAAGGACGTCACCCCTTTGGGGGATGTTTTGGCATTAGGAGCAAGTCGTTTGTGTAGGAGGATGTCTAGGATTGCCAAAGCCATGTGTCAAGCATCCAAAATTCTTCCTTCAAGGTTAAGACCTCAAACCCCTCAAAACGTCCAAGTTCCAAAGCATTTCATCTCACCACCATGCCCTAGCCCCCCACACATGACATCATGCTCAAAAAGACATTTTTTCCCTCCTGGGAAAATCGTTTGGTAAATGAGGGTTGGGCTATGTCATCCAATACATCATCAAGGCCTTCCAAGTCTGATATTTCTCATCCGACATGTGGGCCTCTGATATAAAACCTGTGGGATTGTAGCCCCATGGAAGCCCAAGCTAGGCTTGTTCTCCCATAACTATCCACCAACTAGGTCCTGCAAAGAAAAATGAACATGCCCTCCAAGGATATCAATTCATAACATCATGATAAGTGAATCTAATCAATAAATAAGCCATCCAAGAATGTGCATCAAATATCACTATATCAAACAATTAACAACTCAAAGACATTATGCGACTTTTCAATCTTGAATATGGGAGGGTTGATGAGGTGTCCTATTGGGTAGATATTGCCCTAGGTCAAGGAGAGTTTCCAAGAGATCCCTCTCTAAGCCATGTAAGTGGTTGGGTTTAAGACTCAATGGGCATAGGGTTCATGACATATAATGGGTCATAGTGTCTCATTCATGGGTTCCTTTGTAGAGGGTGTGTGGTACCTTCGTCCGCAATGAAATTTTTCCAAGCCCATCAATTTCCTTTTATATTTCTTTCTTTATTTTATTTCAATATAGAATAAGGAGAGGTTGAAGGTCATTGTGGTGGCGTGGTGACTAGATGATGACAATGTAACCCACAAACACCTATTGGAAATGAGAAGGTTGACTCTTGATGAGACACACTTTCTCTCAACCATGCAATTGAGAACCATTGCCCTGGTTTGGTGACCATATGATACAATGTCATACCACTAGATATCTATGGACGTGATAGGTAGGCTCATGATGAGACCTCCTATCCTTCAACTTAACCTTTTAAGCATTCTTTATTATATTGTGGGTCCCCTTTATTCAAAGATAAGTGTTTCATTGCTTTATTGGGTGATCCCTGGGCAAAGCATATGGAAGGTTTGTATAAGGCGTTTATATTTTACCCAACACCAACCCCTCTGGGCCTTTATCCCCTTCTTCCCATATAATGAGGGGCAACCCCTTCTTGGGTCAATATACCTTAAAATACCAAGAGATAAGGAAATGGAGGGGAATAATGTTGGAAAGTGGTAAGTATGGTCAGTAATGGTACGATGGTTCATTAAGGGAGTTCCTAGTAGCAAACCCATCCCAAAGGAAAACCACTTACGAGGGAACAATGTCAACCACCAAGGTGAAGTAGGGAAAAAGGCATAATGTCCAAGAACATATCATGAAATCTAGAGAAATCTAAGATACAACATAATCAAATGGCTTGAATATTGAACTTCAAGCAAGAAACCTTTCAAAAGACCATAAATTGTGTTTCCCAAGGAAATGATTTTATATCTCTAATGAAAAAAAGTATGACTAGTGACTTTAATATTGGGTTAATGGATTCAAAAGGAGCTTAGAGAAGCTAGCTCCTTGTGGGTGTAAGCCCTTTTACTTCCCAAGGAAATTTTCTCTAAGCTAGGGTTTAAGCTAAGAGGGTGTATGCCCTTATACTTCTCTTAGCAAACCCTTGTTAAAGAAATAATATGAATAGCCCCATGGAAGCCCAAGCTAGGCTTCTTATCCTAGAATTTTCCACCAACTAATTTCTACAAAGACAAATGAACACACCCTGCAAGGATCTCAAGTCATAAAATCATGATAAGTGAATCCAATCAATAAATAATCCATTCAAGCATGTTCATCAAATATCACTATATCAAACAATTAACAACTCAAAAAAATTATGCAACTTGTCAAGCTTGAATATCGAAGGGTTGTAGATATTTCCCTAGGTCAAGGAGAGTTTCCAGTAGATCCCTCTCCAAGCCATGTAAAGTGGATGAAGTGGTTGGGATCAAGACTCAATGGGAATAGGGCTCATGACATATAAGGGGTTGTATTGTCTCATTCATGGGTGCCTTTGTATAGGGTGTGTGGTACCTTCGTTCGCAATGCACTTTTTCCAAGACCATCAATTTCCTTTTATCTTTATTTATTTATTTTCTTTCAATATATCATAAGGAGATGTTGAAATTCACTTCCCTAGGGTGGTGACTAGATGAGGGAAATGTCACCTACAAACACTTAGTGGAAATGAGAAGGTTGGCTCGTGATGAGACCCCATTTCTCTCAGCCATGAAACTGAGAGCTATTACCTTGGTTTGGTGACTAGATGATGACAATGCCATACCAATAGATATCTATGTATGTGACAGGTCAGCTCGTGATGAGATCTCCTATCCTTCAACTTAACCTTCTAAGCATTCTTTATTATATTGTGGGTCTTTTTTATTCAAATATATGTGCTTCATTTCTTTCTTGGGTGATCCCTGGGAAAATCATAGAGAAGTTTTATATAAGGATTTTATCTTTTACCCGACACCAACCCTCTAGGCCTTTAGCCACTTCTTCCCATAGAATGAGGGACAACCCCTTCTTGGGTCAATATACCCTAAAATCCCAAGAGATAAGGAAATGGAGGGGAATAATGATGGAAAGTGGTAAGAATGGTTTGGAAAGGCACGATGGGTCATCAAGGGATTTCCCAGTAGAAAACCCATCCCCAAGGAAAACCACTTACTAGGGCACAATGTCAACCACCAAGGTGAAGCAGGGAAAAAGGCATAATGTCCAAGCACATATCATGAATTATAGAGAAATCTAAGATACAACATAATCAAATGGCTTGAATATTGAAATGATTCTCACCATAATACTGATTTGTACCTCATGGAGCAAGGCCCACTGCCTTCTGGAAGCTAGTTGGTGTGGTGGATGCCATCTACAAACCTGTGACCATTTGTGGTGATGAGTGGGCTTCCATCTGTGCAAATGGTATTGTTGTTCATGTAGTCTCTCTACACTCCATATCTAAAACCTGAGGGCCTCAAGACATCATCTCCTTAGTTATCCACAAAATGGGATTAACAGAGCCCATGAGGTCACTATGGATCAGATCTAAAAGAAAGGAAGTCTTATGAGTCTTTCCTTTGTCAAATTTGTCTTAAGGGTGTTTTCCAAGAACACATCCCTCACAATTTACTTTGGAGAAGTGGATGTCGGGTAGACCATAAACCATTGCCTGCTTTCTAAGTTGTTCAATATATCTGAAATTTAAATGCCCGAACCTTTCATGCCATATCCTACTTCTTTCATCAGCATGGGTAAGCAGTAATATAGAATCTGGTTCAATAAATTCATTAAATGTGTAGAGTCTAGATTTATGATTTACCTCACCAGTAGCAACCTAGAATTGCTTTTCATGTCTTAGATATCCACTGCATCAGGTGTGAATATGATGCTCTTTCCAGTGCCAGAGTTTTTCATCTGATACATGGAGAGAATATTGAAGGAAATTTTGGGAAAGTGTAGCACATTCTCGAAGCTTTCATTTGTGAGTTCAATTCTTCCTTTTCCGGTGACCTCGACTGGAGATTTGTCCCCCGTCAGAAGAGGAAGACCTTTTCATCCATCCAATGAAGAATATACTTATTTTGTGGGTTCCATGTGGTGTGATGCACCTAAATCTATGATCCAAGCAACGGGAGAGGAGTTGATGGCAATCAAAGTATGGCTAGAATTTCCTTTCTTGAGATTATGATCTTCTGGCTTCTTATTCTTGGCACCCTCGAGGATGAGATCTCTAAGGTTGTTTTTCTGAAGTATTTGAGCCATTTGATCTATTTGTTTCTGCATAGATGGATGTTTTGGATGGAATCCTTTATGGAAGTAAGTGCATTTCTCCCCTTTTCTTCCCTTTCCACCTTTCGATCTGGAGGCATCGTTAAAGGGTTTTGAGTACCCTTCCTTCTTTGGATTTGTATGTGCTTTCCTTTTGTATTTGTCTTTATATTTATTATATTGATGATCGCTACCATCTTGCAGAGTAAGTGCATGCGCCTTTGGGCCTTTTATTTTTCCCATATTGATGAGCTTGTTTTTCTCTCATGTTAGACACTCGATAAAGGCCTCAAGAGAGGGCATCATCCAGGTGGCTCCAAAGGAGAGCCTAGATTAATGAAATGTAGATACAAACATTGATTATTCTAAACCAAGTTTGGAGAGAATGGTAAGAACCATTTGTTTATCCTCCTTATATTTATCAACCCTGCAAGACTTGAGTTGCAACAACAAATCCTTATATTTGGTAAAGAAATCATGGAGATTGTCAAAGTTTTTTGGATCCAATGTGAGCAATTCCACCTAGAGAGTTTGTCCCCTCCATAGCTGATTTTAGGGGCGAAATTTTGCTCATGGGCGAAATTAAGGGGCCTCCAATTTTTTATTGGGAAATTTTTTTGTATTAGAGTGATTTTTTAAACTTATATCATTAGCCCATAATTTATTTTAGGGGAAAAATCGTGTACAGGGTTAGCTCATGTTTTTAGGAGGGAGAGAGGAAAAAAAATTATATTTAGCCCCTGAAATTTGGAGGGACAAGCTTCCATTAGCCAAATTTCTAGAAGTATGGAAATTTCGGATACCTTCTTCACCCTGCCATTTGGTAAAATCGAGGTTTATGGTTTAATTTCGCCCTGATTTTTTGGTGTGGGAAGTGGGCACTAGGTAGCTACAATCTTCCCTTTGCCGGATTTCAATCTTCCCTTTGCCCGATTTCCAAAGAACATGGAGATTTTTGGCCCTCCCACATGGTATAAATTATATGGGATCTGAAACGCATTCCCCAGTTTACATCTTTGTGCTTATTTGAATTTCCCCTTTGGGCCTTGACGGAATGAAGGTTTACAAATTATGGTTTTACTCTTCGACATTCTTCTGCTACCTCTTATTTCCCCTTTGGGCCTTGAGGTTTACGGTTTTAGTATTTTACTCTTTGAAGTTCTTCTGTTGGATAATAGGTTACTCCCAGGTTCGGCCCAGGCACTAGTGACCATATTTTGTTAGCCTTCCAATAGAGGAGGACCCCACTCGTGGCTCAACGCTGAGTCTCGACCACACTGACAAACTCGCATATCTGGATTCTGATTCTCTACGTTTCCATCAAACAAGTGGTGTAGTCACAACTTCAGAGAGGTGCTTACTGATTTTCTATTTTCTAAACATATAAGTTAGTGAATGTCTTTTTACATCCATCCGATGTAATTTTCATCAAAATTGTAATATAAGAGATAACACAATTCAAAAAACATTTAAATTGTTTAATGGCATGAAGGTTTCATCATAGTTGATTTCTCATTTCTTTGCTTAGCCCTTGGATACCAATATTTCTTCATGATTATCCAGTGATCCATTGACTTGTATTTTATTTTGTATACCCATTTTCATCCTCCTATTGGTACTACACATCATACCTTTTTCTCTGGGAACCCCTTTGAAAATACTTGGAGGGCCTTGTGCTTTTATATTAATCATTTTAGTTCTTGGTAACATCCCTTTGATTCTCTTGTTTAGAGAAACTAAGATGAGTCAACTTTATGTCCCAATGAGACTATTCGGTTCCACCTTGATTCATGTTACAAATTATTAGTACCTATGTGAGTCGTACTCATCCTGTGTTGTCCAATATTAACCTCTAGTTGTCCTAGTGGTTTATTGATATGTCATTTAAAATATGTGTTCCCAGTAATTGACCATTCCTAGTGGAATGCTTTCAGTCACTACTAGGTGATTCTTGCATTTATTGTATGAACAAGGAAATTATTCAGTACACTCTCATTTCCTTCCCCATTACCTTTTGTTGTCATTATATGTCATCCACACCTTAATTTCTACCTCATGTTGGATTCAATGACACACCATTACCTTGCTTCTCATGGGCCTCCCCCTATTGACTTCAAAACCTATATTCTATGGGTTTTTCTTAGAGGACTATCTACCTTGGCCTCATCTTCATCATTGGTGGGTGCCTTAGAATAAGCAAGGATAGACATGAGTGCTCCTTGACATGGTTGTTTCATACATGCTTCACTTCAACTCATCATTACACTTTTGAGAAATATACACTTGACAGTTCAATGATCCAATTGATTCTACCAATTTCTCAAACATTTTTCAGATGCATCATACCTCAAAAGGTAATTTCCCTTCAAGTAGTCCCCCACATGTTCTGGCATCACCATTTTCTTTCAGATATATAGCTCCATTTGTTGTAATTCGAATACTAGGTCTTGGAGTTTATGAACACCATTGTCAGCTTTTTGGTCAATTCTGGAGATCAATAAAATTTGTTTACAACAGTTTACAGTTTAAATTTTGGTCAATTCTGGACATCAATAACTAGCAGTTCCCTTGTTTACAACAATTTACATATTACCCATTGATAGATTCTACACCAAATATCAAGGAGTATTTCCAAATATTTGATCTTGAATACCCTTGTTAGAAAAAGGCATTAAGCACTCAACAACATGACTAGGACACCTGTAGTAGCAACTATGTCCATATTCAATTAGTGATGCTCATTATGATGTGGACACATAAAATTGTAGAGAAATAGAGCAAGATGAGTTGGTGGATGAGAAAAATTTTGAAGGGACAATGTGGCAAAAGGCCATTTCCATTTCTAGTTCCATGAAGAAGGTGAGCATTTCATTTTCAATATAGCCACACATGGGTTGCTTGAATTGCTGCCAAAAGCTTGTGGTTCCCTGCAACTTCATTTTTTATAAAAAGAATCTTTAGGTTTGAGTAGGCTACTAACCTTCCTCGTGTGGGGATGGTAGGTATCTTAGAGCTTTCATGAAGTCTGTAGAACTATATTTTTCTTTATTAATCCAACTTGCATCCCAAAGATACCATTCCTTTGAACTCGATTACACCACCACCAAAATCTATATGCTTATCATAGGAATTCATCAAGTTTGTGTAGTTTGATTTGTTTCAATGCCTTGCAATCACATTTCCTCATATTTCATCATCATTTGGTCTATATTATTCACCTTTTCATATCCTTTACTTAATGTTGAGTCATGGGATTCCTTCTTGTAGTCTCTTCCCCTAACATTTACCATTGGACTTAGTTCTTTTTATGGCTAACCATTTTATGAGAACTTGGTAGTTAGGTTTCAACTTGTACATCAAAATGATATATTTAGTGCCTGTGTGAGTGTAAATGCCTAGCATGCCTTTAGAATATTGGAATACCAACTCCCTTACTTCCAGTAGGAATGATCTGGTAAGTTTAATTGCCTTGTCTTTATAGATGACAAATCTTCCAGCTTCTACTTGTTCCTAAAATTTGTTTACAACAGTTTACAGTTCAAATTTTGGTCAATTCTGGACATCAATAACTAGCAGTTCCCTTGTTTACAACAGTTTACATATTACCCATTGACAGATTCTACACCAAATATCAAGGAGTATTTCCAAATATTTGATCTTGAATACCCTTGTTATAAAAAGGCATTAAGAACTCAACAACATGACTGGGACACATGTAGTAGAAACTATGTCCATATTCAATTAGTGATGCTCATTATGATGTGGACACATAAAATTGTAGAGAAACAGAGAAAGATGAGTTGGTGGATGAGCAACATTTTGAAGGGACAATGTGGCAAAAGGCCATTTCCATTTCTAGTTCCATGAAGAAGGTGAGCATTGCATTTTCAATATAGCCACACATGGGTTGCTTGAATTGTTGTCAAAAGCTTGTGGTTCCCTGCAACTTCATTTTTTATAAAAAAATTCTTTAGGTTTGAGTAGGTTACTAACCTTCCTCGTGTGGGGATGGTAGGTATCTTAAAGCCTTCACGAAGTTTGCAGAACTAGATTTTTCTTTCTTTGTTCAGCTTGCATCCCAAAGATACCATTCCTTTGAACTCGATTACAACACCACCAAAATCTATATGCTTATCATAGGAATTCATCAAGTTTGTGTAGGTTGATTCATTTTAATGCCTCACAATCACATTTCCTCATATTTCATCATCATTTGGTCTATATTATTCACCTTTTCATATCCTTTACTTAGTGTTGAGTCATGGTATTCCTTCTTGCAGTCTCTTCCCCTAACATTCACCATTGGAATTAATTATTTTTTATGGCTAACCATTTTATGATAACTTGGTAGTTAGGTTTCAACTTGTACACCAAAATGATATATCTAGTGCCTGTGTGAGTGTAAATTACTAGCATGCCTTTAGAATGTTGGCATACCAACTCCCTTACTACCAGTAGGAATGCTCTGGTAAGTTTAATTGCCTTGGCTTTATAGATGAAAAATTTTCCAGCTTCTACTTGTCCCTAAAATTTGTTTACAGTTTAAATTTTGGTCAATTTTGGACATCAATAACTAGGATGAACTTGTTGATATATTGGTCCTATTATTGATTCTCATCCTTGAAAACTTCATATTCAACCAAATTCAGTAATCTAGTTTCTTCGACTCCTCATTGGAGTCATCATTATTTTACCTTTCCTCATCTAGCACTTTGATGCCATAATATGATATAGAAGTTTCATCCTCATTTTTGAAATCTAAAGAAGGAAATTTGGTACCACTCATGCTCAAACCAACACCCTTTGGATCACTTTTATTTTCTCTTCTAGGAATGGGACCCACTTCTAGCCAAAATTATTTTCCTAAAAATGGGTGTTAGGAGATTCTTAGGGTAGTATTTTTCCAAATTGGGAAGAATGTAGTTCTCATCTAATAGATAAGCCATCTTTCTTAGCTCCTTCAACTTATCATTTGAACACACCTAACCTACCAAATTTATAGGTGGATTGAATGGTGCTTCTTTCTATTCTTCACATTGAAATGGTAATTAGTAGACACAATCTTCCTAGGAAACTCCAACATGCTAATGCCTTTTCTGACCAATTTTGAAAATGTTATTGGGTGGTCCAAGGACCAAAACCCCCCAAACCCTAATGTAAGATAACTATACCATCTAAACCACTTATCCACCCATTGAATTCTCAATATCTCAATGGTTTTGAATATTGGGGTGGTATCCTAATGTTTTCTCTTCTTTCTTATTGTCATTGTTTGAGTCTTTGAAGGCAACCTCTAGTTTTCCACCATTCTTGTTTTCATTACACTTGTAACATTTTATTTCCCGCTTCCACATACCATCTGGATTATAAAGATTACTACCATCATGCATATTAATGTATGGATTTGCACCTCTTTTCATTATATCCATTAAGCTTTGCAGTATTTCTAGGTCTTGAAGCATATCACAATGTGAGCAGAAATTTGGGAAAAAGTATTAGAGTAGCTTCGTTCAAATCGAATATTCTATACTTCGTAGGAATTTTACTAATTTTATATTATTTCTCTTCCAGGTTTCACTTTTGGCTTCTAGATCAATTTGAAATTTCAATTGTGGAATATTTATTGAGATGTCAAACACCGATCGTGGGAAGAAAATATCAAGACAAAATGATTTATCATCATACTTTCAAAGACCTCAATCCAAGGATCCACATTCTCTTCATGCTTCGAGCTCTTTTGAGCAACCTATCACTGAAAGAGATGTTAACTCTTGTGAGAATGCATCTAATATCCAAATAATAGATAAGGAAATATGTTCCTCTGGTGATATCCAAATAATAGATAAGGAAATATGTTCCTCCTGTGATCAAAGTGAGATAAATGCATTTTCACTAGAAATTGGCGCATTAAATGTTTTAAAATGTTTCATTGGAAACCAATCTACCAAAAGATAAAAGGGCCAATGGGACATAGGAGAGGCTTCCAACCATATTATTGGGTCTCAAAATTCCATTTATTGATCCATTACTCCAAAAAAATGAGAAAGATAAAACAAAAGTTAGATGCAATATATGTAGTTGGAAACTTGGCACGCCTAACAACATTTCGGATGAAGTTAGATACAATTGAGAAGCATGTAGGAAGGTGTATGAAAAGAAAATTGTATATGGCAAGGAGAAATATATTGTCAGATAGAAATCTTCCGAGGAATGTTGACATGTCAAATATGTTGATGAATATAATGAATATTTACTAAGTATAAATTGAGGTAGGTGGAGGAACCATTGCATCTCTATTCAGTAAAAAAGACGATGGAAAGAAATTTGTTATCCAAGAAAATTCAATTAAGCATTGTATTTCCAATCTTATCTAGCATCCTATGACAGATTATCCGATTACATGAAATATCTCAGATTTTCTTCAAATTCCAAACTTCCATCTTCTCATTGGTATTTAAAGAGTGGTTGGGAATGGGCAAAAATATCTAGCTCAAGTAGAAAAGGATGATAGGAAAGAGAAGATTGTAAGTGCTAGGATTTTGTCATTGTCTTTGGATGAGGTTACAACCATTGATAACACTTCATGGATTTGTATGAGTATTTATATGGTTAATGGCCATATTAGGCATTCCTATCTACTTGGGGTTCATAAATGATGGAGAATTATACAACCTAAAATATTTATGAACTTGTTAATAATAGTTTGAAGGGAAGTAGTGGCATGGATCCCATCGATCACAAAAATTGGTATGTGTTGATAGTATGGAGCATCGGTAATGCAAGGACAAAGGAATGGCCTTGTGTTAGACTACGCCTATCAACTTCACTGTATATGTTGAGCATTCATTGTATGGCTCACAAAAGGATGAATATTGTATCAAAATAGTAAGCAAGTTCTTACCGGGTTTCAAATGTTGAACATCTTGTACCTAGAGGGTTTATGCATATTTTTCTCAGAGGTCCCAAACCATTTTAGAGTTTAAAAAATTTTTCTAACGATGCAACAAATGGAAACAAGTTATTAAAGGATGTTGATACAAGATGGATCTCATTGAATGGACCAAATCAAAGATTATTTAGTGAGTACCACTCCTTGGTACGGGTGATGTATGAACATCGCTTCAGTTGTAGATAAAGCTCAAGATCTTCTCTTCACCAACTAACATAGAGACATTATTAACATTGGTTTGAATTCTTCCTATGCTAGATGAAATGAATGTCCCTCATGAAAATGTCTCAAAGTCGCACAATGTATATTGCGTATCACGTAAATGCAAGAAATGTGCATGCCTTTTAGAATATGAAAGATTGTGTGCCTATTTTACCATTGTGAAATAATTGTCACCCAACCATAGGTCAAGCCACCCAAGCACCTTAACCTTGGACAGAATCACTGAAGCAAACCCCTAGGCTAGATAGCTAAACAAGTTGTATCGTGACTCCTTTCCCTAAGGATAGTGCATCAACAAAGAATGACACGATGTTCCAAACCCTAGACAAGAGATAGTCCAAGCCAAAACGTGAATCAAGTAATGCAAGAATCGTATCTCAAAGAATCCTCCTCCAAACCTCATGACAAGACTTACAATTGTAATCAGTAACCGCTCTCTCTCAGAATGTTAAGATGTGTCAAATGAGAGACCTGGGTAACCCTATATTTTATGGTTCCGAAGACTTACCTGGGCCAACTTCTCCTCTAGGTACCTATCTCGCTCAGTGATATTATTATTATTTCCTCGGGTCAATTTCTCTTTGAGGCTAATAACCTATTATAATTTATCTTCCTCTTGAGTCGACAAATCTTCTAGGGTTATTAGCCAACCTATTAGGGTTTCTTCTTTCTTCCCAAAGTATTCTATTCTCGCTGGGGTCACGGAGGTAAATAATTCCTAGAATCAATTATAATATCAACACTCCCTCCTATCTAGAGGTATTATAGGTAATGGTCTTGAGAACAAAACATACCATTCACCGTAGCATCAACATAGTTGTATAGACTAGATCATGAGAACCATCATCATTAGCTAAATAACACATCATCTCTCTAAACCATACTCTCTATCCGAAAGTACCTTACATGATGTTCACTCCACAGAGTGATACAATACCCATTCTTCTAATCTAGAAAGGTAAATGCTCTGAACCATTTTCCATCTAGAAAATATTTTTTCATCATTCATCTAGTCAGATGATTATCTTCAATAAATTGTTGATAGTCTCAAGGCAATCAAAACAAAAACAGAACACAACTGTGTCTACCCACAGTAGTACACAACTACAACCCAATTGTACACTACCACACTAAGTGTAACACACAAGTACTTTTTGATCAGTAGTCGAACAGTGGAACATATCCACTACAATAGTATATCTATTGTCATTGAAGTAACAAACATCCTGATAGAAACCTGCCAATGTAAAACAATGTTAAGGATATGGATCATCTCACAATCTTTCACTCATACACTTGTGAGATCTGAAAGAATATATGCCCTCGTGAGTAGAATAATGAGATATCTCGATTATTCTTCTCAAGCAATGAAGAATAGTCCAAATATCTCACATCTAGGACTATGCGAGATACCAAGTGTGCAGTACTTGACGCAACGGTAATAGTGGAACATATCCACCATAGTAGTATACATCTATTGTCATGCAATCTTCATAACAAAACATATGATAGCAACCTACACAGAAAAAAATGTCATGATATAAAAATGAATCATCTAGGCCAATATATCACTCACATCCTGTGAGATCCGAAGCATCATATGCCTCGTGAGTAGAACAATGAGATATCCTGGACTATTCTTCTGAAGCAAAGAAGAATAATTGTCCTCCGGCTCTTCTAAACCTCGGACCATTCCCCACCCTGGGCCATTCTTCCTACACTAATCAAAGTGCACCCCGAGAGAATGTATAACCCCAAGGAACAAGTTGAGCTCCTCACCATTCCCACCCTAGCTATCTCTCCCACACTAATCAAAGTGCACCCCTGGAGAGAATGTATAAAACCCTAAGGGATGCATGTCCCTGATTGGATGAGCTCCGGACCATTCCCACCCCTGGGCCATTCTCCTACACTAATCAAAGTGCACCCTAGAGAGGAATGTATAAACCCTAAGGAATGATTGTCTCGACCATTTACAACTACAAGAGGAAAAGATTGTCCTAAATCAACCTCCAAAACAAACCATACCTCATGTTAACCACAATGATAAATCGCTATCCAGTGAGTATGCTGCCTTCTTGAGTAACCTCAAGAAGAGAGAGACTGTTCTATACCACCCCCACGTTAAACATAATGGGAAGTTGTTGTCTAAGATACATCAGCTAACTGACCATTTCCTATGTTAACCATAATGGGAAATTGTCTATTATAAATCTTTCAATCCACTTTCCTAATAGGAAAGCATTCATCCAAGATGGACTATTTTTCAATGTTAAAGATGAATGTCTTCAATAATATTTTAGTGCTCCCTCCCAACTGGGAGTCATATCTTCCTTTTCAATAAGGAAGTCATTTCCACGTAGCTCCAAATTTTGAGTACACAAACTCTTTCATCTTGGATAGAAGCTACCAAAATGTTCAATTTATCCGCCATTTGTGGAGATATGTATTGAGAACCACTTTCTCCTTTTTGGACTTCATCACGTATAATGTAATCCTTGATTTCAAATGTACTTAGTCCGAACACTATGAAGGCTTTATGTAGCTCCTAACAATAGAGTATATCATTGTTGAAAAATTAGAACATATCTATGTGGCACTCCTTCTGTCATCATGAGATCTTGATCTACTGAGTAATCATCATGATTAAAGTTATAGGGAGATCTTCACCACGCTTCTGCTGTGTACCGGAGGTTCTCCACCAAGTTATCTTCTTCCATCTCAAGATATAAGAGTGTTCTTGTATGCCTCAAAGCCTTGAGATTCCTCTTCATATGCTCTTTTATCCACTTCTCTCTGAGAACATTCTTTTCAGATTCATCCGATGTAGATCTCCAACTCATGGATGTTGTGGATGATATAATGATCCATGTAGAGATAAGTCTGGACACTTGAACAAGTAATCATCATAGGCTTCTTCCTCCATATGGGAGAACCTCTAATTTTGTATCTCACGTTTCTATTCATAAGTCTTCCATAAATTTTTCTTCATCACTTAATTTTCATTTCCTCTCATTGATTTTATTGAGTTTATATCAGCCGACAACTTTGTGATTCTTGATACAATGACCTGGTTGTTCAGGCTTCTCTTCTTCTTGGTATCTTCATGTGTTTCTTTATTTCTAGTCCATGGAGTTTCTTATAGATTCCATGCCCTAAAGATTCCATCATAGGATCATGAATGTGGTGGACAACCATGGATACTTTTAAGGCTTCTCTTTGAATAATACATGTACCTTCATGGCTGCCATCATGGATATATATTTCATCAACTTCAATGGATCATACGATTAGTTCTCATATCCTTCGTCATGTATATGAGTGCATATAATCGCTCCCTCCTGGCCTAACCCAGTCCATGCTTCCATCTACATCCTTATTGTCGCAATATATAATTGGTTCTATCTAACAACAGAGTCCATGCTTCGTCTTGTTGTCTTCACAAAACATCATAAGTCTTTCCAATTTCCTCTCGATTATTGACTTTTCTGCCTTTGCTTCTTCTAAACCTCTTCATGATTGATTCAACTTATCTTGCAATATTTTCCACATGATTTGTATTTCATCCTTTCATGTGTTTTTATCTAATGATATCCATTCTTATCTTGTTGTTCTTCCATAGGTATAGTTCTTCTGGAAACATTACTATCTTCCAAGAGATAGATATACAAGATATGTATAGAGATCTATGCAAACAAGATATGTACAAGAAATGAGAAGAGAATTGTTACCTTTAGAATAAGAAATCTCTTTCATACTGCTTAGTCTACTTTGTAGGTTCATTTTCTTCAACAATTGATGCTTCATGTTCTCCTTCCTTTTATTTATCCTCTGACAATGACTTTGTAAAGGGACCATATTCTCTCGGCCAGAAGTACTGTACTTCCGAAATGTCTTTCTCTTGATTTGGTCCTTTGAACCAAACTTCCTTTTGTTCCTAAAGTTCTTGAATCTTGTTGTGAAGGATTGATCATCTTATTTATTTTGGGGTTTCTCTTTGCACTGATCCTTGATTCTTCTTGAGCAATAAATAAGTCCAAAGTTCTTCAAATGTTGATATTCCTTTCTTGTGTTCATAAGCTTGTGGTAATGAATCCCACGCCTTGGGAAGACCATTGAGTACTATGTTTACCAATTCTTTCTCTAAAGTGATTTCTTCAATAGCTTGTATTTCATATCCTAACTGAGATTCCCTTGCCAAATTATGATGTCATGATGTCGCCGCTATTCATCTTCATGTCACGGAGCTCATCCTTCACTCATTACTTGTCCAATGTTTCCTCGGGATCAGAAGATTTTGTGGGGCATCGTATATCTTCTTTAATGAGTCAATATAGAGATGTAGGGTATCAAGTGGTCTTTATAGGATTCCACTATGATACTCATAACATTGATATCACTATCTCTTTGAACTTCTCCATAGTCAGCAACGCTTATGAGGTTCCTCTCTTTTCCTTCATCAAACTCTGGCTTCACAATCTTTCACGATATCCAACACTTTATTCTTGGCAAGGATGAGGTCAACTGTCTTCCACGCCTCTCCGGCAGCTTTTAGAGGCTCCATTTAAATTGTTCTCTCAACTTCATAGAATAAGTCATGGTTTCCTTTTGACTTGTCAAACCCTAGATTTGACCATAACTCAAACTTCACGTCTTGACTTTCTAAGAGTATCGAGATGTGCTAGGCTAGAGAGAATTGATCTATCTAGAGATTAGGTTAATCCATTTAGTTAGGGTGCCTTAACAAGAGGATTAGAGCTTTCCTCCTTAACCGCCATGCTAGCAACCCTAGCTTAATGTTGTCTTAGAAGTTGCTTCGCTGCAACCCTAGTGCTAGCTCTTCAAGAAGCTCACATCCTAGCTAGCTTATGTTTCATGTTGTTTAGACTCAATGAAGAGGTGGGCCCAACCTCGTTATAATATGAAATACAGGTACTGCTTTTACCATTGACAATACCCTTTGTCACTCCAACCATAGGCCGAAGCCAATTTGTTAATCTTTTAACCTTGACAAAGAATCACTGGAAGAAACCCTAGATAGATAGCCAAACAAAAGGTAGTGCATCTTCCCCAAGGATAGCTGTGCATCAACAAAGACTGATCGGATGTTCCAAACCCTAGTCAAGAGATAGTTCAAGCAAAAAATGAAATCTAGTTATAGTAGTTGCACCAGTAGCTCTCCTCCAAACCTATGCACAAGAATGCAACTGCACTACGTAGAACCGGGTTTCCTCTCAGAATTTCCACTGAGATGTGTCAAATGAGAGACCTGGCCTCAGATGAGAAATGGGTTCTAGCAAATTTAATCGGGTTGGGACTTCCTCTCAAGTGCCCGCCCTGCTCAAGAGATATTATTATTATTTTGGTCAATTTTTTCCTTTGGAGGCTAATAACCCAATATAAATTATCTCTCTTTTAATGACAAGTCTTGTAGGGTTATTAGCCAACCCTATTGTGGTTTCTTCTTGCTTCCTGAGTATTCTATTCTCATCAGTTTCACACATGGAGGTAACACCTCCCACATGGCTACCATAATATCAACATGCCTTTAATTGGATAATTTGTATACGATGCCAGAGTCTTTCGCAGTCCACGGTTTACAAATTGGACACGACTATCAGATATATAGAAAAATACCTAAAAATTATTTGAAGTTTGATGAAAAAGGGATACCATGTATGGAAGTGCTGCGGTATATGGTTCCTTTTCATTATATTGATAAGACAAGATGAACCACCAAAGAGCACCATGTTTCAAGAGATCTATTCGACAATGTTGTTATTTCAGTGAGATGCAACTTGATAAAAATTGCAAAGTCACTATCATTGCAGATAAGAGAATGATTCCCTAGATGAATTGTTGGAGGCAATGTCTATGGTGTACCCTAAATATTGGAACAATTTAAAATGTCAACCCACTTTAAAACGTGACTTTGTGGAAAAAAATTAAATACTTTAGTGGACCACTTTTGCAAGAAGGTTTAGATGCGCTGGAGAACAAGTTGAAGGTATTTTGATTGATCTAAAATTTTTTCAACAAGCCACATGCTTCATTGAAACAATGTGGAATCAATTCCGCGCTTTGGAGAATCCTCTAGAATATAGTTCAATAACAAGATTATGGACTATTTTAGGTGCTAGCCAATAATTACAGGAAAACATATCAAAATATTTCAAATTACGGATTTGTGTCAAACCACATTTTGGGATCAAAGGAGGATGAGAGAATGTTTAGTGCACTATCATTTTTGAATTCAAATATGAGGAAAAAGATTGATAAACATATGGATATATGCTTAAGATTATGTGTAACAAAGTATTACATTACCAATTTTCCATATGAAAGAGCACTAGCTCTTTGGCGCTCAGATTGTGATAGAAGGGGAGAAAACAATATAACAAGTTTCTAATGAACTTGATACGGAACAAAATTATTTGGAGGCTCATAATGATAGTCCATCCGAGAGGGTCTTGTTCCGTAATGAAATAAAATGAGCACCAAGATGAGAACCAGGAAATTGATATACCACAAGATTCGATCTAATCCAATATATATGAGGGCCTAGGGGACACTTATTTTGGTATACGTTTGTTGTGTTCTATTGGTGGTGAAAGAAATAGTGAATGGAATAAAATAGATGATGATTCTTTGGGACACATTTTTCCTTCCATTTTGAGTAGGTAAAAAATTCTTTATCATAGCAATATTGCTATATGCCAATTTGAGGATTGCTATAATAACCACTCTGAGGGATGTACTGTGCAAAAATAGGTTCTATAATCCATATTTCCGTGTTTTTCATTGCAAAATTGGAGCCGATTTTCTGATGCAAGTTATTTTAAGATTGGTGATTTGATATTTAACTATTACATTGTCTCTTCTTGTATGTGAGACAGAAAATGAAGTTGGAATTTGATGAAGATGGGACCCATCTCACATAGATAGTGTCCTAGTATTAAAGGGTAGATAATTGATTTAACAAGAATTCACTACAAGAATGGTCTTATTCAAGTAGATGAAATTGCATTCTTATGTTGCTAGTAATTGCCAAGCTTCCATGACATATATGAGTGAACTCCATGTTGTTGTAATGCAAATATTAGTGCTTCTTTTCTCTTATGCATATTTAGGGGTATTTGAGCTTGGATATTAGGATTTATTCTCAATCATTATTTCATTTACATTGTTTGGAGAAACTGGTCCAATACTTTTGTTGATAAATCTTCATTTCCATTTCTTAGCAAGATTACAATATCCCAATTCTAATTATAACCTAAATACTAGAATTAAAGATAATAATGGAATTAGAGGCTTCTCTTTGAGCAATATGAGCTTCTCTACTATTGTTTTCTTGATTAGTTACATGCTATGGCTTCTGCCTCGACAATCCACCAAAAATTTGATTGAAACTCACTTCATTGTGATGAATCATGAAACCATGTACCAACTACCATTTATTGTAGACAGTTGCCATATATATCTTGTTGCAATCGATGGTGTTATTTTGGTCCTTATCGGATTTATCCAAATGAGGTTTGCATGCACCCACATCAAATTAGGATTGATGATTCCTGAGAATAAATGTTATTGTTTCTTGATTAGGTTGTGTTTATAGGATATGATTTCAACCACAACAATCCACTTAACATTAATTTGGAATTCACTTCGATGTGACAAAATGGTGTACTATAACTATTGTTTACCATATAAAATTGCCACATTATATCTTGTTGCAATGGATGTGTTATTTCACTCCTTTTGGATTTATTGAAATTAGGTTTGCACTGATGCCTTTTTCTAACTTGCCAGCTTGATGCATTCAATTTCGTATTTTTGTTTTCTTTATTTTATTTCAGAAGTAATAGTATTGGTCATGATTCATCTCATAGTAGAGTAGAGTGAATATTTTGAAGTTAATGAGCAATTGAGAGCACAATCTAGACAAATTTATAACATAGTGCATATACATGACAATGTAGATGATTATGATGGTTGCATTGTAATTGACCTCCTATACTAAATCATCGAAAGGGGGTGCTAATTGTTTGGTTTTTAAGTCAAAAAGTGAGCAGAAAAATTTCACAATTAAATTTTAACCAAAGCTCTACTATCAATAATTTCTATGGACCTACAATGACTCCAATCAAAACCATTAGAATGATTGAATCTTGAAATGGTATTCTATGTTAGTGTCTTGTGATTATTATTGGATCCAAATGATCGTATTTGGTGAGAAGAAAGCCCCTACAGTTTTGGTTTATCCATTTATGCATATTTACCCCAAATAGTGAGCTTTATGGATAACAATAACAACTCCAGAGTTCAAAGGTTGATCTTCACAATGCTTCAAGTCTATCTGCCTCTTCTATCTCAATTGAATGTTCATTGAAATCAATATCATTATGGGAGAACATCCTTAGACAACTGTGATGTCCTGCAAGTTCAGCAAACTGTTCTTCTCTTTCCTCTGTAGAAATATGTTTAGCCTTGCCTTTTCCTTTATCTTTATTGGCAATTTGAATGGGAAAGGTCTCCTTGAAAACAGGGGCAATATGCTAAGAACCAAAATGAACAACGAGCTTGTCATAACACAAAAATGAGGCATTACTTAGATTATTCATTAATCAACTTCCTTCATTAGCAAGCCTAGATGAAAAAGTTTCATTCTGGTGGTTTCTGATCTAGACTGCTATTTTTGTTGGGGTATGTGCTATATGCACAAGGCTCCCAAAAAAATTTGGTTGTTGGTGCCAGAGAATCATTTGTTGTGCACATTATCACATAATTAATGTATTATGTCATTGGGGTTTGAGGATTATATTACATGCATGCAAATGCCAAATGGTTAATATAATTGAATTGAGGAGTAGATGCTCATAGGCATTGGGTCATATCACAAGCATGCACTTACATTCACAATTGAAATTTTGTTGTGGACTTTCCAATCTTGAAGCCAGCCTTGTGGACAAGTTCCAAGAAAGGGTGAATTGAAAAATTCCATGCCAACAAATTCTCTGAATCAAATGCTTGAAATGATCCCTCTTAGGAAACCCTAAACAAAGAGAAAAATCCAAAAACCCTAGATCCACAATCCTTAGGGAAATGCCTTTAGCCATAATCTTAGGATCAGTTGTAAAGAAGATGATCAGAAACCCTGGTTCACAAAAACTTGGTGATGCCCATAGGCTAAAAGAATAAGTCACTTGTATAAGAGAGCAATAGCTCATGTTGATGTTACAAACAAGTCTTGAGTCTGTATTTATACTGAACCCAAGAGGTATGGTATCCTTTCCAAGAGGAGTTATGGGCTCACATAATGACAAGATGGGTCTTAACTGGTTAGGAATATAATAAATGAGTGTTGAGCCCAACCCTAGAAACACACTAAAATGATTGCAAAGTGAGGGCCACTCTGTGTGGTTGATATTCATTATAGACTTGGCATTTGTAGAGGTTCTCTGTCCTGGGGATGATCTCTTATTTATTGATTAGGATTTTGAATCAGAGTGGCCCTGTGCTGGAAGACTTATTACAAGGGACCATCGTTGAAGTGTTACAAACTATATTGCAGGTCTTATTGAAGCATAAATACTTTGATTCAGTAGTTTATTCATCTAATCAACCTATTATGGGAAGAGGATATGTTTTCTCATGTATTATAATCTTCAATGTTTTGTGTTCTTAAATATAAGTTCACTTATGTTTAAGTCATCATGAGAATGAACACTTCAGTTCACTTATGTTTAAATATAAGTTCACTTCAGTGTTTTCTGCATGAGAATGAACACCAGGAACTCTGTCCCATCGAACACAGACCTGGAAGAAGTAGAAAGTCATCATATTTTCTATTAAGTATTATGTTTTTTAAGATTGTTATAATTCTAGGTTTATATTGCACACTATATAGCATCAAGAAATACTGGGAAATATTGTCTAAAGATATAGATAGGCTCTGTAATAGGTATGTTACTATGTCATTGGCACTATTTTTTTCTCAAAAAAAATGAAACAAAACTGTGATGTAAATTTTCTACTGGCACTGCCATAGCTTTGATCAATATAAAATTCCCTAGTTATGGTTTTAAAAAAAATATCCTAGCTGAATTTAAAGCAGACTTTGAAATTTGAAGAAATTTGAACTCCAACCTTCAAATGTGGCAAACCCTATGACTGAGGTCTAAAGACCACAATATTAGTTCTACTTGGTTGCTCAAAAGGTATCTCCCCACAACTTGGTGCACTCAAGAAGACCTGCATCGATCTCGGTGCAACAATGTATGATGGTACAGACGAAGAAGCCTCTTGGAAGCATACATCAGTTATGAGACAGTGGTAGAGTGCACTGGGAAGTCATGTGATAGTCATAGAGGGTGCAGGGCAGTTATGTGATAGTGGCAGAGGGTGCTAGGTTATTTCCTGTTCTTGCTATTTGCTTTAATGAATGTGTTTTTTGTTTAGAAAGTGTTGTTCATAGTTCAATTTAGAACAATTAAGAATTAGAGTTGTTTTATTTTTAGCATAATTTTCTGAATTTGGAAAATCACTTGAGAGAGTTCTTCCAAGATTAGATGGGGTGATTTTTCCAGGCTAGATGACACATACATTTATGTAATCTGTTTTCTCCATGTTGGGCACTCCATTTAAGGGTTACTCTCATGCAATTTTGGTGTGCTCCTCTAGAGAGTTTTAGGATTTTCTATTTTAGGAAGCCCTTCATGTTGGTTGGGCACTTTGTTTTAAGAAGATAGGGTTAGAAGGTGGTCCACAAAGATGGTTCTATTGTTGAAAAAAACTAGACATCTTGTCCTATAAAAGCAAGGCAGAGTGTGTGGTGGATTGATTCCATTTTTGAGTCATTGCATGTATTTCTTACAGTTAATAGAAGCAGATGTGATTGAGAGTTCATATTTTATCAGAGTGATGTGTTTGTAGATGTGAATTAGGATAACAACCTCCTAGGTAAGTGTGTCATGCTAGCACTCTGTCCATGGTCAAGCATCCCACCTAAATTGAGCCATCCATATGTCCATCAAGCATCTCCAAGGGACTAGGAGACTTAGCACTCTCCTAGCTAGGTGAAAACACTTTTCGAGTAGCCTCAAAAGATAACAATGTTTTGTATTCTTCTAGAGTATTTGATGGTTTTGGTTCCGTCCTAAAGGGTTTTGTATCGTCTATGTTTGTGGTTGCTTCTTTGTCTGCTGTTGATTTTGATTCTAGAGGTTATGTTGTTGAGTTCACTGTCACTTACACTAATTCTGTTGTTTGTTGTTAGTACTTGGCCAGAGATGTACAAGTTATGAATCATGGCTTCAATGCAACTGAGTTGTTTGGCCACCTCCGTTTGGACCATGGTGCCCACATTAACTTCAATATCTGGCATCTCTTCATAATTTGTCCAAGGATGGTTTAAGGAGTAGATGCTATCAAGTTTGGATCCCCAAGAATGAAAGAGAGGATATGGCAGTTACCATTAGAGATGGGTGTCATGAATTTTCACTAACTTGGTTTAGGAAATGCTCCCACTAAATATGAGGTTGATGAATAACGATTATGAGTCTTTCCCAAGGAATGTTTTTAGGTTCACTGATCTTTAAAAGGCAGTTTGTTTTTCTCTACTTATAGAAGCAATACAAATCAAGAGGAAGGGAATGGATTCCTTTATCACTATGCCACAAGCATAGACTACAATCTTGCTCAAGTATTTTTCCCAATTATGATAAAATATTAATATCCTTATTTTGTTTTTATCTAAAAACAACATTTTGGTAGATGCTTAACCAAAAGGTGAGTTAGAAGCTAAACTTCACAACCTTATGTTAGATTGTTGGTCATGCCCATATATAGATGTCAAAGCGATGGAAATACTTTTTGTCTCTTTCTCAATTCAAGGTATGATTTTAGGTTGCAATCATACAATCGACCTAAAGGGGAAGGGTGATAGGGTTGGGGCGTCCAAATCTGTTGGATTTGTACTTACTTTAAAATATTTCCAAACATATCATTCAACAATTTCTAGCTTGGAAAAAAGGTTAAAGTATCCTTTAAGGAGTCAATTTAAAATTTAGACAATTTTTAAAGTGAATGTAAATAGATTCTAGGTTGTGTAGGTTTGTTTAAATTGTCATATAACAACTTGCATACAATTCTACCTTTGTCAGTGCCTTCTAGAAACATTGGTCATCTCGATTCTCTGTTATCTTCTGGTCACTGAAGTCTGAAACCAGAGACTCAACACCAAATCATCAAAACTAAGTGCTTGAAACCAGGGCATTGAAGCCATGTATTTGAAACCACGTTGTTGAAATAGTGTAATTGAATCCAAGCTGTTGCAACTAGTATTTCAGTGAAAATCAAGTTGCAATTGAAATAGAGGATGATGGCATATACAAATTAAAGGTAAAATATGTTAATCAAAAGGCCTTGTTTTCCACTGTTTACACTAAAGATCAACTATGGCTTGAAAGAATGGGCCATTTAGAGCCTCATTGATTATGCATTATGTTGTTGATATGTATCGCACTCGGTTCCATTTGATATATTCAACCTTACATGGTATATAGATGAGAAAACTATGTATATTTTGTCTCTAATGGTTTGGAATCTTTAAAAAAAAAATCATTAAAATTTAATTATTTTATGTATTTTTTTGTAAATCGAGTCATTGAAATCAGATCAGTTCGAGTCAAGCCAAGTTCGATTCGATGACTGAGTTGATAGGTGACCGAGTCGATGACTGAGTTTATAGGCAACCAAGTTGAAGTTCGATTCTGAGTCTTAAAACATTGTTTTTTTCTACTTTATACAAATAATCTGTCCTTGTAATTTATTCCCCAGGAACCTCCAATTGCACAGAATCTTTCAAGAGCCCTTGAATAGTTTTTGCTTCCTTTAATCATCAAATTGATGAACTGGATTAGGGTTCATTTGTGAGATGGTCAAATTCAAAGGCAATTTCTAGGAGGAATAGCTAGTACTAATATACACTTTTGTTTCATGAATATTCTATTTTCTACAGTTTGATTCCTCTTTGGCACAATATGTACTTCTGCATTGGTACCAACTTTTGTCCATGAGTGATCCCTTTATAGAGAATGCATTATCTATTAATAGAGTGTTGCATGACATTTCTATACAACTGATTTTCTTCTTGATGTATATGATATCAACATAGATTTTGGCTGAGAAAATATCAGTATAGACTCTTGTTATGAGGTAGTGGTTGTTTGATTTTCACATTTTACAATCTAGTTTCTACCTGAGATAACCATAACAAGTTGTATTTACATCAGCATGAAGGAAATTTTCATAATGAGAGTACAAAACATGTACCCAAGAAAATAGGGGAGCAGGATTTTTGGAGGTGTTACTTTGCAACAGTAAAACAAGGGAAGCAAGTCATCTTGGAGAAGGATAGAAAACAAGATATATTTGTTGTACCACTAACTCTAGATGAAGGATCTTGCATGAATGCAGTAGTGGAAAATTTAGAGATGGAGGTAACCTCTCTTTATTATTGTTCTTTCTTATTTAGGGAGAAGGTGCTTCATCACTAGCTCCTTTGCCCCCTCATGTAATCCATGATGTACACTTGTTTAGAATTGAGTGCAATATAAGATCATTTTCTTTAATTTTTCCCTTTTTTATTCCTTTATGGGAACTAATCAAACAGTAAAGAATGCATAATATGGTATCTTTTGTATAGATATACTGATGCATTTCTTGTTGGTAGTGTCACTATAAAACAAATAAAGTATGTGTTTTAGATTTGCTACAAGAGCTAGCTAGCTTGTTTCCAGATAAATTACTCAACCATTTACCATTTATCTACAAATTCATTAGACACTCCAGCTTCATGTCTTCAAATGAATATGCATGTTGATGTTTTTCACTAATGTCCTTGTTTTCTCCTAAATCTTGTCTTTGTACATGATATGTTTGAGGTCTAATATTTCTGATATATGAAAATCGTGATATTCAAAATTGCTTAAGTGCTTACCTAAAATCAATCATTCGTAACTTTTTCATACTTCATCTTTTTAAGACTCATGACCACTTGATTCGACTGCCAAGATCAGCACTACATGATGGCCATAGAAATTTCTCTTATGTTCCAGTTTTACAAGTTCTCCAATATAAATTGATTCATTAAAAAGGATTCCAAAATGTACTTTATTTGTTGATTGAGGGCTAATTGGCCTTTTGAAAGGCCAACTAATTAATTCCAAGATGTTCTGTAACAGTTGATCTTTTTCTTTCATGCAACCCATGGTTTGGTAGGTTTGACCATCATATAATATCAATTATAAGTCCCAAGTTAGTTGGAAAAGTGATTGTTTTAAAGGGCCTAAAAGAAGGCTTGGATAGCAAGATGAACCTTAACTATACCGCTGGTGTAAGATTTTAACATTGTCTTCCATGTTTCAATAGAGTGGCAGTGGCTAAAGTATTCCACAAGAATTCATCATCTCTTTCTTCTTGCATCATTATATACCTCTCAATCCCCATGCAATATTTAGAATAAGGAAATCAAAGTTGTGCATTTACTTATTCTTCTTGATATTTAGTTTACTGTTTATTTGTTTCTATTCATTAGATTTGATTTGCGAAGTTCAAAAAATGTTGTTTGACTAAGGGCATTCAAAGTTGCATAAGTATCATCTGAAAGGTACTTAAAATGTGATTTGTAATGTGGATTTTTGGGTTATTTTTCAGAGCCCAAAGAAGGATCCTGCAGAAGAAGAGGCCTATGAAAAATCCTTCACCATGGTTTCAATCCCTCCTTCATTAATTGTTAGACAGTTAGCCTCAGCTATTGAGTAAGGATTTTGTTTTTGAATCTTAAATCTCATATATATCTCAAATCTCTATTACTTTTAGGCACAATTGCACTGGTATATGCAAGAGGAAGTGCAATTTGCATCATGTAAGTACTCTTCCTGGGAATTTGATTAAGAAGTATGATGTTCCCATTTTTCATCTTTTTATTTTTTTTATAAGACATTGTTGTTATTTCAATTCTATCTTCTAGCAAGCAAGGTAAAAGGTCTCAAAATTCAGAAAAATTGACTCAGTCCTATTGTGTGTCTAACATTAATGTGAAAGAAAACTTTTCTTATATACTACTCATATTAGACTTTCCACCATATAGCTATTTTTATTTGACAGCTTTAAGACATTGGTTGGCCCCTTGTAGAAGTTGGTATGGCTGCATCCATCAGGCTCAAAATGTGTAGACATTGGTTGATGTAGTTGTTTTGGCCCAATGGTGAACTGCACAGAGTTCGCAACCCCCCAAAAAGTATAAGATGTCTTCTATGCATACCATTTTCCTATAACTTAACAGAAAGAAGCAACAATACCCTTGTACATTCACCATGTTTCCGACATCCACACTCATTACCCTTGTTTATACAAATAATTATTTTGCTATTTTGTTCTATATTGTCACCCATGCAACAGAAACATCCACACTTGTTACTCATGTTTTCTCAATTAACTATTGTGCTATTTTATTATAGATGAGTAGTAGATTACCCATGGAATTAAGCCCTAGTCAGGTGTCTTTGCAGTAAGTTATTAATTCAAAAGATGCTCTACTCTCAACAAGAAGAAAAGAGAACAACATATACTATCAAAAACAAAGAAACATCAAATAGGGGATTGGATAGAATCCAACAGAGGATTTGATAGAATCATTTCAGTTCAAGTGTATTTTAGAAGCTCCTAGGCTATAACAGCTAGCCACCTCTTTCAAAACTCCACTAAGCTAGCCTAAATAAAAGGGGCTTCATGTTTTTAAGATTGTCTTCATTTATTTCTTGTCAACCCCCTACTTACGTGTTTATAGGAACATAATCTTCTTATAAAAATGTAACTAATTTCTCCCAAACACCTTTTCATAATAGTCTGCAATTAGATTTATGGGAGATATCTGCAGACCTAGGTGCAATATAGCATGCTCTATGTATTGCAATTGTTGGCAACTGCCAACTTATATAATCTCATGTTTTGCAGCCTAGGAATCATAAGACAACCCCATACAATACTACAGAAGCCTCAAAACCTTGATATGCACAAGGAGACAACGAACTTAGGTATTCATAAAGTGACTTCAATATTATGTGTTTCTCACTACATACTCAAGGTACCCTGTTTCTCTATCACACTTCCATTGGATTTCTTCCACATAGTAACCTAATGAAATATTTCCATTGGATTTCTTCCTCGTAGTAAGCTAATGAAATATTATTTATAACGTCTCCCCAATTTCCAATCCCACATTATTCTTGATGTCATTTTCCTTCTATTTTTCTTCAAAGTTGATCATGTTTTCCTTCTAATTTATCCTACTCTATACCCAAATATCCTATTCATTATTCCCAAATTGCATAGATTTGTAATTATGGTTCTATTTATAAGCCTGACAAGATCTACATTTTAACATGCAGCTTACGCTGACTTTTCCTTTTTTTCTTCCAGTTAATAAAATGGATTTTGCTATCTGGAAACTTCTTCCTCTGATGTCATCTTAACAGATGGATCATTTTGCTGATAATATTACCTGGTCCAAAAATTTTAGGAAACTGTCAAGAAACTTATGGTTGGGATACAAGACCTTTTCTGATTCGCAGGATAGTTGGAAACAAAATAGTTTAGTGCTCAAACAATACTTCCAGAGTGATTAGAAAATGTAATAAGACCGTGTATTAAATTTTTGTCATCTTCTCAAAGCATATCGTCCTCTAATGGTCAACCATTTATATTGTCCAGACAAAAATGGTTGGCAGGACGTAGGAACTAGAGGCAGAATGTGTTCTAGTTTATGTATTAATAAGATTGTTGAGGGCTTATTTCAAAGTTTAGTTGACCTCTTCGCTCGCATTTTGATGTACTTGATATTTTGTTTCTATGGTTGTCAATAGGTATGGGATAATTTCATCATTGAGAAAGCCATGAAAGAATTTTATGAAAATGACCTTTAGGTGTCATCTTTTTTAACACTGCTGAGTTTCAATTCTGTTGAAAATGTTGGGCTTAACTCAATCCAAAATGGCATCAAAATTATTTTCATTTGTTGGGTTGTTGAATTTGGTTTTTGCAATCCACTCTGACCTGATTTTTTCCTCCTCTGAGTGAGTATTTATTGTTAGAGGTGCAAATGAGAATAGATTTGAACTTTGCACTTGCTTGTAAGTTAATTGTTTGAAACGTGAATGTGTTTGTAAGAAAAAGTGCATGTGTGTTTGTGATCCTTGCATTTATGTAAAAGAGTTGGTGTTCTTCTAGGTCTATGCTTTGTAGGCACTTGCTTACTGTAGTCTAAATTTCAAGGAAGTATGCTTTTTGTAATTAATCTTGAGTGCAACAAAAATTTGTTAGCTTGGTATAGCATCTTTACGCATGCGTGAAACATTTGATGGCCTGAATAGGGATTATCACATCTATCTGTTGCCATCTAGGTACTTTTCATTAAGAGTGGGTTATCTAAGTTTAGTATTTATATATTAGAACTTTTGTCTGTTAGGTTAGGAGTAGATCAGATTAGATTTTGTTTGGTTTTAGGATTGTTGGAGTATGACTGAATCTAAGTGACACATATTTCCAAGTAAACTTTTAAGGCCCAATTGTGAAGGTTTAGAAGGTATCAACGTTTCTTACCGTGCTCAGTTTGAATTTTGTTAAAAATGTTAGGTTAATCAATCAAGAATGGCATTGACATTTCTTTGCATTTGTTGGGTTGTTGAATTTGTTTTTTGTTAAGAAGCTAGAGTTTGTGGTTGTGGGTATGGGGACAGTTGTGGTTGTGGGTATGGGGACAGTTGTGGTTGTGGGTATGGGGATGCCATTTTTGAAATTAGGTTTCATGGAGGTGAGTGGGTGTTTCATCACATAGATATGTATGTAAAAAGAAAACAGAACTAAATTCTCATTAAGGCATGATCCCCTAAGATTTTACAAGGTTTTATAATTTAATGAAAGATTTGTCAATATTTTATAAGATTTTATAATTCAGTGAAATATTCGCCAATATTTTACAAGATTTTATAATTCAATGAAATATTCACCAATATTTTACAATATTATATAATTGACTAAAATATTCGCCAAAAAATTATATATACATTTTATATTATTGATAAAATAGCCTTCAATTTTTCCTATGTATCATGGGGATTCGCCCATTTATTATACATATAAATTTAGGGAGGGTTCTTAAAATCACCCCTGGTCCCCTCATCTTGTCCTGTTTGCCAAAAATACCTTCCATGGTGGTCCAAGCTTCATTGGGAGTTTTACAGGAGGATATGTGAAAGAGGAGTCCATGAGAAATGAGACTACAAATAATTCCAAACGCTTCATCCATTCATTTTAGATACTTGTATTTTTCTATGGCTGATGTTGGTTTGGTTTATTTCTTCATGGTTAACCGGTATAATCCCCTACCTCGAAGATGCATTATCATCTTCTCCTTCCATGCAAATAAATTGTACAGTGTAAGAATGAATTATTTTGGAAATTCCATTTTTCTGTTGTCTTCAATCTTCGGTACCTGCAAAAATAATTTGGTGTGTATTTTCCCTAGAAGTCTATTGACTCTGATACCATGTAAATGTGTTGAAACTGCACAGAATAGATCTAGCTAGAAAATGACATATACAATTTACATATAAAATATGAGAAAAGAGAAGCAGGAGAGAATGAATGAAAGAATTCTCATTAACCAAATGAATGAATGATAATTTACACATGATACACTATGTATAAATCAACTAATGTGCACTGGAGGAGAATCCAATGCACCATAATGGTGATCTAGAGTGATCTGGACACATACCAGTAGTTATGGGAGTAAACTTCCACCTATTCTAGTCTCTCAGGCAGTTACGGGAGTAAACGACCACCTAGTCTGAGTTAACTAGTCTTTCAGTCTTCAGTTAACTGACTGAAACATAGTGAAGTGAGGAGGAGATCAGGGAATCATGAGTAATTTTCTAGTCTAGTGATGATCCCAAGGAAAATGAACATTAGTTGGTGATGATCCCAATGTTGCATGGTGATGATCCCAATGTGGCATCTAGACTCCACTCAACTGATCAAATTGAAGTGTGAACTGAAGAGAATATTCTCCTAGAGGAATATTATCCCTAAACTATAAGAGACTGAACAATGACTAATAAACATAGGGAAAACCTTAGGAAAAATAAAACTTAGGTGTTTATGAAGTATCTCCAAAAAATTCTCCATGGTGACTTGCCAGAAACAAGAATAAGAACAAGAGAAACACTCCTCTAGTGTTGTAGCCAATAAATGTGTCTCAATATGATCCCCTTCTCTTCAATTTTGAAGCTCTGATACAATGTCAATTTTCACATGCAACTCTATGTGACTAATTTTCAAAACTGAAAATTTATTCTTAGTGATCTAAAAGTGAAACCTTAGTTGTTATCAGTGAACAATTTTACACTGAAAATAATTCAATGAAATTATATGTAGTAGAAACACAAAATATCGGAGATGAATCATTAACACATGAGACACAAATTTTAGTTCTATAACTTTATCATTTTCAAGAATCCAGTGGGCGAAACTGAATCTCCCAGCCAATAGAAATATCACCAAAATTTGAGAACAACCTTATCCTCCAATAACCATACAAACTAGAAAAACATGTTCATTATTTGGGTTGGTTGTCATTGATGTCAATCCTTGAAGAAAGTCTGGTAGTGAATTATGGTAGCACAAAGGTTTGGGTAATTGACCCAAGTTTGTTTGATGTATAATGGTATGAGTTTTAACACATTTTAAGGTAAGACTATTCTATATGGATAGTACATGTCATGCCATTTCCGGTGGTATGTGGAACATCACATAAATCCTCACAGTTAGAGAGCTATGGCCATGTGAAGTTGGAGAACCCTCATGAGTCATCTAGAAGCCACAAAAGGTCAAAGTAGTCAAAGTGGTTGCAAAGAAGAAATTATTTAAATAATAAAGTGAAGTGATGAGTGTATTACAATTCAAAGTGGATACAAAATAAATTATTTAAATAATAAAGTTAATGGAGAAATTACTAAGTGGACAAGGGGTTAGAAGTGGGTTAGCCCTAAAATAAGGAAAGTGGTTTAAGAGATTTTAGAAGGTAAATAATAAAGTGAAGTGATGAGTGTATTATAAGTCAAAGTGGATAC
>SNQJ01S0020855.1:117866-136623 GCA_010110895.2 Picea sitchensis
TAAATTTAATGGAGAAATTACTAAGTGGACAAGTGGTTAGAAGTGGGTTAACCCTAAAATAAGGAAAGTGGGTTAAGATGGTTAAAAGGTAACCCCTTAAGGAAGCTACATGAAAGTATAAATAAGAGACAAGGCTCTCTCATTTTAATAACACTTGAGCATATTGAATATATACAAGTGACAGAGGTAACCAAAGGATATCTAAGTCGAATTTCAGAGGGAAGGTGAAGTAAAGAAGGCCAGAATTCAAGGGAGGATAAATTCTTTTGATGATGCTTTCTAAGGTATGTTATTTATAGGTCATCTCACCATTTTCGCAATAATGTTTTTTCTAAAATGATTCAGACCATGGAATTGGGAGTCCATTGAGGAAACATATCCAAGTAGTTGTGATAAAAATTTCAGCTTGTGGGCTATTGTATTTTTGGAGTCACACTCTGTGGCAAATAGGGTTTGTGGCTAGTCCTGAAACTAGTCTAAAACAGGTGTTTGGGGTAAAACGTCATAACTTCTTCATAATAGATACAAATTCATTAATGCCAAATGTATTGGTTAGAATACATTCTTTAGTATTCTTTGTACCATTTTTATATCCATACAACAAATATTCCATGTGGGGCACGCTGTATAAATTCGTTCTCTAGAATAAGACAGAATTTAACAAGGTATGCCATTTTTGTTATAACTCCTTTTCTGAAAGCTTCCAAGTAGTGAAACCTGGAGGAATTGCATAAAAGACACTAAAGAACATTGTATACCATTTTTAGATCTTTAATCATTGTAGGTACATAGTTATGATTATTTCAAGTTAGGGTTGTTGACTAATCCAAAATTAGTCATGTGAGACTAAAGTAAAGTTTGATGAAAATGCTAGTCACTTGTTATTAAAGTTAAGGAAGTTTTTCAGGTATGTGATCATATACACCAGGTCTATTACAGAGTTACAAATCATATTTAGATGATGAAATTGATGAGGTCTTTTGGTTGAGGTATGTTATAGATAGAGGTTGTATAACAGTGAGGTTGTGACACATGGTTTGATGTAATGGCTTATGGTATTTGGTTATGGATAGTGTGATGTATCGCTAGAGAAATTTTGATGGTTGTATTGGTATATGTATTTGGTATATGGTTGAGGTACATTTTGGGTACATGGTTGAGACAAGTAGCTTACGATTTGGCACATACATGAGGTGTATAGTTGATGATGTTGGTACATATTGATGAGTCATAGTTTATATGTATTTGATGCATGATTGGTACATATTTGGTGCATGGTTGATGCACTCGTTGATAGTACAGATTGAGGTACATTTTAGTGCATGGTCAATGCACTTGTTTATGGGATAGGTTGATTACAGGTTGTTTGGTACAGGCTATTGGACGAGGCAAGGACAAGTAGTTGTAGCCACCTTCCGGTTTTAGTCGGAGAACATAGGGGGTTTTAGCCAGACAATTGGGGAGTTGGATTTTTGCTCAGGTTGTATCTTGAGAAACTAGGGGGTTGGAGCCTCCTTCCAGTTGCAATTAGAAAACAAAGGAATTTGGTGCTTCCAATGAATGTAATTCTTAAATACATATAAGAAAAAACATTATGTGGTTTTCTCTCGCTTTGGGTTTCCACGTAAAAAAATTGGTGTATTGTGTATGTGTATGATTGCTCATTTGTTCATTGTTTATTTACTCTGAAATTATTGGATGATAATGCTACATTGATATAACACTTGCATTATATGGTTAAAAAGGATTAAATTTCTCTANATCAGAGTCGGTTCCTTCAAGAAACAATTTAACCACTGGAAGCACAGGGGTATTATATTTGGCTATCAGTTGCTACAGGATATGATAGTTCAAAAGGGGAAAAGATTGCAGCCAAGACGTAATTGAAGAAGAATAACAAAATAGAAATGGATTTCATTTGGGAAGGATTACCTAATCCGGTATAAGAAAAGGTTGGTAAATGTTCATCAACCAAAGAACTTTGGGATAAGTTACATGATATATATTCTTCACCCATCGCAGAGTCATAAAAAGCCAAAGAAGATACATGTACAAATCAAGAAGAAATATGTTCACCATGTCAAATAGATTCAGAAGATGAAGAGTACATAATCACCAGAGGTATGTTGTTTTTCTTTAATTTTGAAAAACATAGACATATTGAAATAGAATGCCATGAAGGAAACAAGACAAAAAAACTAATTGAAAAGGAAGACAATTATGAAGAAAAATTGATTAGTGATTTAGATGAACTAAGAGAAGAAAACAAGTCACTCAAGAAATAATTGATGAAACAAAAGGAAAGTGTTCAAATTTTTGAAGAAGCCCAATAGGTCATCGAGAACTTAAGAACTCATCTAGAAGAAGCTAGAAAGATCGAGGAAAATATCGAATATCAAAAGCAGTATTTGGAAGACAACATAGCAACATAGAAGGAAGAAGCAGAAATGAGAGAGAAGATATTTACAGATGATCTTAAGGAAAGAACTAACAATCTAAACCATCTTGAGGCAGAGTTTGGTCAAGAAGAGAAAGGACTTGAAGAATAAATAATCACATTAAAAAATTATTTTGAAGAAGTGAAAAGAACAGAAGAAGTCATGAAGTCTCAGATAATGAAGAAAGAAGAAGATGTTGAGAAACTTGAAGAAGAAGTTGTCACATTGAGAAGTAAAATCATCAAAATCAACAAGAACATTGAATAGACAGAAACATCCACATCAGTTATAGATAATGAATAGAAGCACTTTAGGTTGCTACAAAAGAAGAATGAAGAAAATAGAAAGATTTATGCAGAAGTACTCAAAGAAAGGAATCATGGTCAACCAAAATCTAAGAAAACTATTGAAGATACATCTTCAAGAAGACCATCCATGTTCAAGCCACAAAGAAAATTCAATCATGATCATGATCATTCAAGGAATAAATTCAAAAGGACTGCACCACAAAGAATATCATTCATTCCCAGGTATGCAAATTTATTTTATGGTCATTGTTTTTATTGTACTAATTTTGGACATAAGGTTGCAAATTGTAGGGATTATAAAAGAAATGTTCAAGCAAGAAGTGCCTATGTGGCCCCATGTAACATTGAATGTTACAAATGTCATAACTATGGACACATAGCTAGTGATTGTAGAAACATGATCGATACTTTCATGAAAGATAAAATTGATATCAGATATAAGAAAGTATGGATAAGAAAACACAAAGAACAGGTGAACAAAGACCAAGTCCCAGAGATCACAAGATTGGCAATAAAACGATATGAAGAAAATTCTACAGAGAAAGACAACATATATAAAAAGGTTTGGAAAATAATTGAAAGAAAAGAAGGACAGGTAAATAAGGAACATGTTCAAGAGATTGTACTTTCAGGCACTGTAGTGAAAGATAAATCCACAGTCAGAAAGAAAGAAGTCAAAGCTCAGAGAGATGATGAATCTTCTAATGAAGATGATGATGAATACACTTCAGAGTGGGATTTTTTCTAAGCCATATGTCTTAGATACTCAAAGATAATATGAATAATAGATAGGGGCAGTCTATGCGGTAGCTGAGATAGACCAAAGAACCATCCTTCGAGAAGCTTGCAAAATTTTAGTAGATAGATTCAGTGCATTTAGTTAGCAAAAGTACAATATGATAGATTAATAGATTGTAGTAGTACTTCATGATAGTACAGTAACATATGAGTTAAAATTATGGACAATTGTGTATCAGAGTCTTGAACAGTATGGATAGAGATGGACGTGAAATCATTTTTTGTGAATGGGGAACTTGAAGAAGAAGTCTACATTGAACAACTGGTTCCTAGAGCATGCTACTCTAGACAGGATAAATATCTACAACATGCAGAGTTCAAAAAAGGAAGTGCAGACAACAACCTCTACATCAAGGTAACTCAAGATGATATTTTATTAATTGAAGTGTATATTGATGATATTATTTTTGGAAGTACTGATGTCAGGTTAAGCCACAAATTTACAAAGGATATGCAGAATGAATTTGAAATGTCATTACTTGGAGAACTATCCTTATTTTTTGGTCTTCAGATACGTCAAAGAAACCAAGAAATTTTTATTTCTCAAACTAAGCATATTAGAGAAATGCTAAAAAGGTTCAGAATGGAAGATTGCAAACCAATTGCCACTCCTATGCAAACCAGTTGCAAGTTGAGAAAAGATGATGATTCAAAGTCTACAGAGTAGAGGCAATATAGGTCAATGATTGATAGCTTACTATATGTGACAACATCTAGACCAAATGTAATGTAGGAAATTGGATAGGTGGCACGATTTCAAGAATAACAAAGGAATCACATGTATTAACAATGAAGAGGATTTTCAGATATCTCAAAAGACCAGAAGAGTTTGGATTATGGTATCCGAAAGGAAAGGATCTATCACTTATTGCCTACACAGATGCAGATTGGGTAGGTTGCATTGATGACCAATGAAGCACCAGTGGAGCAGCATTCTACTTGGGTGAGTGTTTGGTATATTGGCTAAGCAAGAAACAATCATCAATATCTTTATCTACAGTCGAAGAAGAGTATATTGCAGCAACATGATGTTGTACTTAGGTTCTATGGATGAAACAAACTTTGACAAATATACAGGTTGAGTATGATGATCCCATTCCAATCTATTGTGATAATACAAGGGTCGTCAGTATCTCAAAGAACCCGTTGATGCACTCCAAGACGAAGCACATTCCAATAAAGTATCACTTTCTACAGGAACAGGTTGTAGAGAGAAACATCAGAGTTGAATATGTGGGCACAAAAGAACAAGTGGAAAAAATCTTTACAAAACCGCTTCCAAGGGAAGCCTTTGAGTATTTTCGCCAAAGACCCAGAGTAATTTCTACTCCAAAATGAATTATTTTGAATTCTTATCTTATATAGAGGAAGCACCATAAAGAGGAAAGTTCATGTTGGGGGATCAGTTTTAGGAAGAGTTCAGTCAGGGAGAGTATCCCCAAGGATAGTTCAGTTAGGGGGAGCAGCCCTGGATGGAAAGATACCTTTTCCATTGATGACAAAGGGGAGAGATTTATCAGATGCAAAGGTAAATGATTGGAGAAAGAGCACAAAGGCATGGTTCCAGGGGGGGTGATGGTCACAATGGGAGCATGAGTGATATGACTTCAGTATTGCATCAGAGTCTCTCCATCAATGCCAAAGGGGGAGATTGTTGATTATTTGGGTTGGTTGTCATTGATGTCAACCCTTGAAGAAATTCTGATAGAAAATTCTTGTAGAACAAAGGTTTAGGTAATGGACCCAAGTTTGTTTGATGTATAATGGTATGAGTTTTAATATATTTGAAGGTAATACTATTCTAGATGGATAGTTCATGTCATGTCATTTCTGGTGGTATGTGGAATGTCACATAACTCCTCAGGGTTAGAGAGTTATGGCCATGTGAAGTTGGAGAACCCTCATGAGTCATCTAGAAGCCCCAAAAGGTAAAGTAGTCAAAGTGGTTGCAAAGAAGAAATTATTTAAATAATAAAGTGTAGTGATGACTGTACTATATGTCAAAGTGGATACAAAATAAATTATTTAAATAATAAATTTAATGGATAAATTACTAAGTGGACAAGTGGTTAGAAGTGGGTTAGCCCTAAAATAAGGAAAGTGGTTTAAGATATTTTAGAAGGTAAATAATAAAGTGAAGTGATGAGTTGATCAGAATCTAGACCGGGGATCAAAATTTAGCCCAAAAATCAAAGAGTTTGGAATCGCCTCAAAACAAACAGGAGCGTAGGCCTCATTGTCACGAACCCAACGCACTTCGAATGGGGTCAAATGAACATCGGATGAGTGAGATATCACGTTCTGTTCAATTTGTCAAACAGGCAAAAAAATACTGACTGTATAGTCTGTACAGTCCATACATGATGACGTGGAAGGATACGACTCACACGTGGAAGGTGACATGGCATGATGCTAAGTTGGCAAATGACGTGTCAAGATTTGATTTGGAAGATGTGTGGATGAATGGAGGTGACACACGTGGCATTTTTTTGTCCAAATGGTATGGTGCCATGTGGCTCAGGAGTGGGCTACCACGTGGTACCTTATTGTTTTGGTGTTTAAAATTTTTATGGAGTCCATGGAATTCAAACTATGAACCTCCACACCTATGGAATTCTTTGGAAATGTGTGGGATACCACTAGCCCACACGGTGGTACTTGTTATATAACCATTTATATTTAAACATAAGTTGGTCTATGTTGCATTTTGGGTGCGGTTTGGGCTGGGGCTTAGCCCCAGCCCCCGGTTTCTTTATGTGCACCCATGTGACCACTCCACGAATTCATGCAGGATTTTAAACCACAAACGGTCCCCCCAACCCACGCACTTTCCACATGTCACAACCACAACGAATCATGCAACATAGCCCTTTTTATGCACGGGACGTGGCCACATGGCCCCCATGCGCCCAACACCTCTGAGATTCGGGGGCTTAGTTTGCTAATGGTGCAAAAAATTGCTGCATTTTGCAGGAATGCACACATTTTCTAGGTTTAGGCATGGGAAATGCCCAGAAGCCAGGTTACTCACACAAGAGGTGCAAATTGGCAAACCAGAGACAACAAGCTTGAAGGCGGAAAATAGCAGGAGGCCTAACTTCTTCATTTTTTGGCCAAATGAGGTGCCGAAAAAGCCCAACTAGGGGTTTTTGGATGCTATGAATCCATTGACATAGTTTTTAGAGGCATTTGAGGACTTCTACAGGTGTTTTTTTCACAAGTAATCTTAGGGAAGCTCAAGGCCACATGTAGAAGAGGTCATGCCCGGATGAGCCATGGTCCATTTTCAGAGTTCTATTAGTCATTTTTCGGGTTTTTATGTATTTTGAACCCAATGGTACAATCATTAAATCAATTTAATTTGAGAAGCACCTTATAAAATAATATTTGACAAATTAATCCCAGAGAGCCTAGTCCATTGATGGAGGCTCAAGGAGATGTAGCCCAGTTGGGGGTGAACTCCTTTATCATGTTCTTATTGTTGTGAGTTGTTGGTTATATTTTGTTGCATGTTATGTTGATGTTGTATTTCTTTAAACAACATTTAACCTTTTAAAGAACCTCACACATAAACACCTATAAGAAGCCTCAACTTGACACATAAAACCTCTTGCACAACTAAGACATTGAGCAAGGTCCTGAAGTTTATTTTAATGGAGTGGAGGGTGCTTGCATAGAAAAAAAAGTCAGCCCCCTATTTTCAGATCATGAGTGTACTATAGGATACAAAATAAATTATTTAAATAATAAAGTTAATGGAGAAATTACTAAGTGGACAAGTGGGTAAACCCTAAAATAAGGAAAGTGGCTTAAGATGGTTAAAAGGTAACCCCTTAAGCTACATGAAAGTATAAATAAGAGGAAAGGCTCTCTCATTTTAATCACACTTGAGAATATTGAATATCTATAAGTGGCATAGGTAACCAAAGGATATCTAAGCCAAATTTCAGAGGGAAGGTGAAGTAAAGAAGGAAAAAATTCAAGAGAGGATAAATTATTTTCATGATGCTTTTTAAGGTATATTATTTACAGGTCATCTCACCATTTTTACTATAACTCCTTTTCTGAGAGGTTCCAAGTAGTGAAAACTGGAGGAATTGCATAAAAGACATTGAAGAACATTGTGTGTCATTTTTATGTCTTTATTCATTACAGGTACATAGTTATGTTTATTTCAAGTTAGGGTTGTTGACTAATCCAAAATTAGTGATGTGAGATTAAAGTAAAGTTTGATGAAAATGTTATTCTCTTGTTGTTAAAGTTAAGGAAGGTTTGCAGGCATGTGATCATATACACCAAGTCTACTATAGAGTTACAAATCATATTTGGATGATGAAATTGATGAGGGATTTTGGTTGAGGTATGTTACAGATAGAGGTTGTATAACATTGAGGTTGTTGCACATGGTTTGATGTAATGGTTTATGGTATTTGGTTATGGATAGTGTGATGTATTGCTACAGAAATGTTGATGGTTATATTGGTATATGTATTTGGTATATGGTTGAGGTACATGTTGGGTACATGGTTGAGCCAAGTAGTTGATGATTTGGCACACATATGAGGTGTATAGTTGATGATATTGGTACATCTTGATGAGTCATACTTTATGTGTATTTGATGCATTATTGGTACATATTTGGTGCATGATTGATGGAATTGTTCATGGTACAGGTTGGTGCATGGTTGATGCACTTGTTTATGGTATACGATGTTTACAGGTTGTTTGGTATAGGGCGGTTGGACGGGACAAGGAAAGGTGGTTGTAGCCACCTTCCAGATGTAGCCAGAGAACATAGGGGGTTGTAGCTCCCTTTTGGTTATAGCCAGAGAATTAGGGAGTTGGAGCTTCCCTCGGGTTGTAGCCTGAGAAACTAGGGGGTTGGAGCCTCCTTCCTGTTTCATCTTGAAAAAAAAGGAATTTGGTGCTTCCAAAGAATGTAATTCTTAAAGACATAATAAAAAGAATTGTGTGTTTTTCTCCCTCTTTGGGTTCCCACGTAAAAACACGGGTGTACTTTGTATGTGTATGATTTCTCATTTGTCCATTGTTTATTTACTCTGCAATTATTGGATGATAATGCTACATGGATATAACACTTGCATTATATGGTTAAAACAGATTAAATTTCTCTATTACTGATTCACCCCCCCTCTCAATAATCCAAAAAAACAAACCTCAACAAATATGATGGAAATATATTCTTCCCACAAATTTGTTGTAGACCACCTATACGACATGATGATGTCACCTGTCAGACTATACAGACCTCCACCTATCTAGAAAAAAAACTATGTACGAATGTATGCAATTGTTCCCACTGCAACCCACATACATATGTGACTATTCCCATTGAAACCCACGTACATGCGTGATTGTTCCCACTGAAAATTGTGTACATGCATGAAAAACTCATCTTTCTTCGCACATGCATCCTTCCTCACTTTCCACATTTTATCCAAAACCCCTAGGCCAGATCGCCTAGGTGCATAAGTATCCTTGCCACTATTGTTATACTCTCTAGCACAAGTGTTTTCTCACTTATGCAACCTCCATGATGTTCCAATGATAAAATGTCACAATGACTTCTCTCCTTTATATACAAGTCCAATGAGTTAGTTTAGGAGCCCTTCCTAAACTCAAAAATTATTTAGAATATTTTATTCCTCTTTATGGGTGTGGCACCCCCACACAAGCCCACAAATCCCACCAACTTTTCCATGAATCTCTAGCCTCATACCAGGGTCAATTTCATTGAAATGAAAGGCTGACCTCATGCCAATGAAGATTCCCATATGCCTGACACCCTGGCCTCTAGTGGGAATACCACTTGAAGCTACAAAAAATCAACAAGAAAATGAATCCCATATGATTGAGGTGGAAGGTAAGATCGTTAATCATACTTTTTATATTTTAATTGATTCGGGAGCAAGCCATTGTTACATTGATCCTAAAATAGTGGACATATTTCATTTGGAGAAAAGTAATCTTGAAAAGTCAAGTTTGGTTCAATTAGCCATTGGAACCAAAAGAAGGATCAATGAGATAGTCATAGGTTGTCCAATAAATATAAATGGAGTAAATACAATTGTTGACATAAATATCATACCATTGGGATATTATGATATCCTAATTGGAATGATTGGTTGTACCAACATCATGTTGTCCCAGATTGTCATAAAAATACATTTACATGTCTTGATGAAATAGGAAAACAATGTATTGTGAAAGGAATTCCAAGACCCATTTCTATAAAGAATATTTCAGCCTTACAACTGAAGAGGTGTTTCAGGAAAGGATGGAAATTGTATGCAACTCATGTGGAGGAGACAAAAAATACAAAGGGCCAAGCCTTGAATATTTTTCAGTATTGCAAGAGTTTGAATAGGTATTCCAAGAAATACCAGGATTTCCACCAAAGAGGGAAATATTTTTCTCTATTGATTTAGTACCAGGAGCTTCCCAAATGTCAAAAAATCATTACATAATGAGTACATTGGAATTAAAAGAATTACAAATGCAGCAGGAAGGATTGTTGAAGAAAGAGTACATACGCCCAAGTGTTTTACCTTGGGGAGCACTGATACTTTTTGTCAAAAAGAAGGATGGAACATTGAGGTTATGTATTGACTTTAGACAATTGAATAAGTCCAATTTGAAGAACAAATACCCTCTACCCATAATTGATGACCTCTTTGATAAGATAAGAGGAGAAAATATATTTTCAAAGATAGACTTTAGATCGGGATACCACCAGGTAAGAATCAAGGAGGAAGACATTAGTAAGACAACCTTTAGAACCATGTATGGACATCATGAATTTGTATCGATGCCATTTGGACTTACCAATGCACTAGTTGTATTTATATGCTTAATGAATGGAATATTCAGAAGTTATCTGGATAATTTTGTCATTATGTTTTTGGATGACAAGCTTATTTATTCTAAGTTTGAGGAAGAGCATGAACATCGCTTGAGGTTAGTGTTGCAAATGTTGAGGGAACATCGTTTTTATACCAATCTTAGTAAGTGTTCTTTTTACCAAGAATGAATCCATTTTTGGGGGAACATTATTTCAGAAGAAGGTATAGTAGTATATCCTGAGAAGATTGGATTCATTAGAGGATGGACAACACCCAGGAATGTTTCAGAAATCCAATCTTCCATGGGATTAGTTGATACTATATGAGATTTATAGAAGGATCATCGAAGATTACTCATCCCATATCTTCTTTACAAAAAAAGGGAATTAAATTTGAATAGACAACAAAGTGTGAAGAGAATTTTAATTTTTTGAAACAAATACTTACTAGTGCACATATTTTAAAGATTGTTGACCCAAATGAGCATTTTTTGGTGGATACAGATGCATGCAAGGAATGACTTGGAATATTCCTCACCTAAAATGGACATGTCATTAGTTATGATTCTAGAAATATTAAAGAACATGAGAGGAATTATGCCACACATGATTTGGAGTTTGATTTTGTAACACCATGTTTTCTCCCAAGACTATAATTATACACAAATTTTATATGTTAACAATATGAGGCATGTAGTTTTGTTTTGATTTAATATAAACACCAAACTATTGATTGAGAAGGAACATCCTTGATAAGTAATAGCCATGATACAACTAGGAAATTGATGAAGCAGAGGACTGATGGGATGGTTAAGTGAAATGGAGATAACATGCATTAGTGAAGAAAATAGGAATCAACAAGCTTATATATGCTTACAAACATGATGGTTTCACCCACCAACACACTATACCGATGGAGGAGATCATGTTATCAATAAAGGGGAGATCATAGAGGTGGTTGGGTAGTGATGATTGCGGTAGTTGACCCACAGATAGAAAGAATGGCCAATTGAATGAATGACGGGAACGTACCACAAACTACCCCTTAATATTGAAAAAGGGAAGACTGCAGGTTACGTATGTAGGACACTACATAGATCTCGAGGGGGGTGGAGAAGAATACCATAGAAGGAAAAACATAGCGTGCACATGATTAAAGGATATGGAAAAACTTAGATGTGTAGAGAAGAGTGGTATGGAGATAGACCCTGGAAAAAAACAGACGGTATCCATGGACTAAAGAAATCAAATAAAAGAACGAAAAGAAAAAAAAAAGAGCTCAGAGACAAGAAACAAAGCACAGGAGTGCGAATGTGTTGATTAAGAAAGAAAAGGATAAATTTCTGGAAGAAAATAGGAATCTTGTAGAAGTTGTTGATGATCACCCTAAATAGAGATAATACAGATTCCCTAACTAGACCAATAATGGGCTACAGTTTGGTGCTTACTGGATAGAAACTGACACTAGAAGGGGAGGTCACCGAAGGACTATTATGTGGAGAAGGGAATCCCTTGTTCAAAGGAAATCCAGTTGAGAAACCACCTGATAAACCTAGAGAGACCCAGAGCTCAGTGGGAAGCGACAACTTCTGGTGTGTGAGAGGAAGGAAAGTAACCTTCTAGGATCATCACAGACTGGGAACTTTGATGAGTCAATTTCCTTGGTGGTATCATGGCTTGTCACGGGGGTGGAATTTTTTATTAAGTAACTCTACAACAAGGCTTAAGGTTGGGAGTAAAGGCATCCTCTCTCAGTTATTTGGATTGGATCATTTCTTTATTAGATAAATGATCATCTGTATTGAACTGACTGTGAATGATTTAGATGAATGCTCATGAATAGAACAATTGAGTGTTAGTAAATATGAATGTTTAAATCCAAGAGACTATTTGTATACTTAACTTATGACTTGAATGCAGTAAGATGAACCATGTGTGATGTATACTAATGTCTGGGTAAGTCATAAGAATGAGTGAAGAATTGAAACTGTTGTTTGTTCGAATACCCTATATGTTCCTTGTATGGAGAGTCTATAGATTATGCCAGACCTTAGAATTAAGTTCAGTAGTTTTTAAAGGCTTCAAAATCATCTTAATTACTCGAAAGTCAAGGAGCGAAGTCTTGTAGGACTCGGAAGATGGATAAGTCCTTAGAATGGATAGTCATGATTTTGTAAATCCTATATTAGACAACGAAGAACCATAATTGTCGATATGAAGGGATCGTGACCATTGATCAGTGGGAAGTCAGAGTCATCGTGTCAGAGATATCCCTCGGACGTGGGGGAAAGGACTCCAAAAAAAACCTATCAGTGTGAGACCTTCAGAAGGAAACATCATGTATCATGAGAATAGCTCCAAAGAAAAGACCCCGATATCAGGCTAGTATGAACCGTAGAACTGGAAGCTGGAGGGATGAATCTCCAGTCATTGATCATTATGGGTCCCATTAGTAAGTCGAGAGAGTGATAGATGATAGGGAGAATCTATGTGAATATGTGTGTTGATAGTTGATTAGGTTAGTGGATTGAGAACGAGTCTAGATGGCCCAGCATTGACGGTTTTTGGAGTACGACTTAGAAGGATTTGGAGTAATCATACGATGTATTAGGAATGTGATTCTGATAGAGGGAATATATATATCATCGGTCGGTGAATGGAGATATGGAACGAAAACCATTATCCTATCATGGGCCATGTCTAAGTCAATATAATCTAGTTATAACGTCATGGCTAACGTGGCATGCTAGCAGAGCAACCAGAGTGAGTTAGAGTGATAGGTGTCACTTACCCATAAGTTGATGAGTTGAGTGGCATAAACCAGGTAGGAGAACATTAGGCCCCAAATCAATATCAATCGTCTATCGAGAGATTACGACTTATGCTTATGATTGTCCATCAAGGAAATGGGTATATTCCTCGATACCTTGATATCGAAGCATGGAAACTGCTTGAACCGTTCTATCTCTGAATAGATGGAATTGAAATGGAATATCCTTCGATACCATGTCCTTCGAAGGTGAGAGATGAGAGTACCAACAAAGAGTCTGAGTGATATATTTGATGGTCCTTCATGGAGTAAAACCTCCTCATGGAAGAATATATATGCACCATGTAGGTGCAATGTAGTCGTCATGCTAGATGGAAAGTATGTTGATGTGTCACATGGATGTCACGTGTCAATATTATATATTTATAATACTAGGGAACCTTGGAAAGGCCATAAATTTTGATCTAGACCTCAGTTTTGAGCGAAATTTCCACCGTTGGAAAGTTCTCGACGAGTAGAAGACGATGAGGCTGAAAGAAGAGTGGATGAGATAGTTGAGGAAGGAAATAATTCTAATACCCCATCCCTTAAAAGGATACTTAGGGGTCAGATGTGTTACAGAGTGGTATCAGACCATAGTTCAAACCCTAGGATTGAATGGGTCACTAAGACAACTTAAGGTTTTTTAAAAAGGAATTATGTTGTCTGGAATGCATGAGTCAGAATAGTGACATGAAATGATAATGATGATTGTTTTTTCAACACATAGGACAAATTGAAAATATCACAGAAGTGAATGTACAAAATAGTATGGATGACCTCTTGCACCTCATAGATGAATAATATGACAACCAGATGGATAGGGAAACCCCTCCATAATTGATGGCCATTATGAGGAGTCGAAAGGTGGATAATGAGAGGATTATGAGATCCCATGTTGAACATGTATAATTGAACGAAGTTCTACTGCAGAGTATGTCCGAAATTCAAAACAATCTACAACAAGGTCCTAACAATGTAAAGCTACAACATTAGGAGAGGTTGAAAACCCCTTTGGATGCCCAAAATCATGGAATGGCTCACATCAGTGCAGGAAAGAGTTATTCCAAAAGAAAATTTCAAGGAACTAAGAGAGGTGAATGAAGTGGAGGCATTTCCACAGAGTCCTTTGGTCAGAATACTAATTTAGTAGGACAGTCCAGTACTGGCACAAAACCCATTATTTCTCAGAGGAGAAAGAGGAATAAATCTCATAGTTTTCTCACTGAAGAATTCAAGAAGGATAAGTTTCCTACCTTTGATGGTGATATAAAGAAAGGAGAGGAAGTTGAAGCATGGATATTTAACTTGAAAAAGTACTTTAGAGTACATAACTACTCAGACAATACCAAGGCAAGGATTGCAGTGTTTAACCTGAATGGAGGGGCTTCCATTTGGTGTGCATACCTCAAAGAAATCAAAACGATAAAGGAAATAAAATTAACCTAGAAACATTTTGAGAGATACTTTTGCAAGGCTTACTTATCCAAAAAGTATTATCATGACAAAATAAAGGAATTATATGATCTTAAGATGGGGAAACTTACCTTGGAGGCATATACAAAACGATTTATGGAATTGTTGAGGAATGTTCCCTACCTTAAGGACAAGAAGGAAATAATCTGATGTTTTCTTATTTGGTTTCCACAGTCATACCAAGATCAAATTGATTTTGACAAACCCAAGACACTGGAGGACACCATTCGGAAAGCTAAATGTTGTTAGGATGAGTCTAAGCACAAGCATAAGTTTCCTAAGGATTGGAAAAGGAAGGACAAGAGTGGATTCCAGAAGAAGGGATTCAAGTCTTTTCCCCACAAGAATTACTGGAAGGATGCATAGTTGAGTCAGCCAAGCAAGAGTGTGCATCAACAAAAATTTCTATCCCAAAGTAGGAATAAGCCAGTAGATAAGGAAAAGGAAAAAGCAAAGGAGCCCAAGAAAGAACCTTTGAAATTCTGGGGATGTGTAGAGCCACATCTATTTCAGGATTGTCCCCATAGAAATCATGACAGTAGCAGAGTGTATAACGTATAGGGGGGAATGACAATCAGTGATGTAGCCATGAGCATACCAAGAATCTACGCAACAATAGAAAATCGGTAAGAAGACCACCAAGCCTCTGTGGTGGAATTGGAAGGTATCATTACTGAACAACCAATCTCTATTTTAATTTACCTAGGATATAATCTTAGTTACATTTTTCTTTGAGTGGTTGAGGCATGTTCGTTACATAGAAAGAAGCACACCAAAGCATTGTTAGTTCAGTTAGCTATTGGAACAAAGAGGAAAGTGGTGGAGGTCGTTGAAGCTTGTCTAATTTAGATAGAGGGATTTCGGACCCAAGCGGATATGAATGTTTTTCCCCTTGGATCTTATGATGTACTGTTGGGGAAGGATTGGTTAGCCTCCCATAAGGAAAAAATGAACTATTATGAGAAAACTCTATAAGTTGAAGATGAGAAAGGAAATATGAGAATTTTGCAAGGCATCTGAAAGCTAGTCTCTATGAGACGAATATTAGCATCACAACTCAAGAAGTTTAGCATAAGAGAGTGTGATTTGTATGTTATAAAAATACTAAATTTAACAGAAATAAGTGAGTTGAAGGTTGAATACCATCCAGTGTTATGGGATTTTAGGGATGTGTTCTTAGAGGAGGTTCCTGGATTACCTCCGAAAAACACCTTGACTTTTCAATTGATCTCATGATGGGAGTAGTGCCAACATTGAGAGTGCCTTACGAGTTAAGTGTGCCAAATTTGGTGGAAGTGAAGATGCAATTGAAGGAAATGATGGAAAAAGGGTACATCAGAACAAGTGTGTCCCCATGGGGAGCACCAACCTTGTTTGTAAAGAAAAAGGATGGCACCTTAAGATTATGCATCGATTATCGACAACTCAACAAGATGACCATCAAAAACAAGTACCCTTTACCTAGAATAGATTATCTATTTTATTAACTCAAAGGGGCTATGGTTTTCTCAAAAATAGATTTGAGATCGAGATATCATCAAATCAAGACTAAAGATGAAGACATCCACAACTTGAACTTCAGGAAAAGGTATGGGCACTACGAGTTTGTTGTGGTGATGTTTGGACTTACGAATTCATTAGCTACATTCATGTGTTTAATGAATATTTTTCTCAAAAAGTATTTAGACAAGTTTGTATTAGTTTTTGTGGACGACATTTTGGTGTATTCCAAGAATCGAGAGGAGCATGAAGAACATATCATGATATTGTTACAGGTGTTAAGAGAGCACCAACTATATTCCAAGTTCATCAAGTGTGATTTATTTAAAAAGGAAATCCATTATCTAGGCCATGTAATCTCAGCCAAAGGAGTTGTAGTAGACCCTGCAAAGATCAAACAAATCTTGGATTGGCCAGCCCCCAGAAATGTGATGGAAGTGAGATCCTTCATGGGATTGGCTGGATATTATAGGATATTTATCAAAGGATTCTCCAAGATTGGAAATCTGATTACATCACTACAAAGGAAGGGAAAGAGATTTGTGTGGTCTCTAGAGTGTGAAGATGGTTTCCAACAATTGAAACAATTGTTGACCAACACCCCTATTCTAAGGATTGTGGACCTAGAAAAAGATTTCTTTGTTTGCACGGATGCTTTCAAGGAGAGACTCAATGGAGTTCTCATACAAGAAGGAAAAGTGGTTTATTATGAATCACCGAAGCTGAACGAACATGAGCATAAGTATGCTACCCATGACCTAGAATTTTCCGCAATTGTACATGCATTGAGTATGTGGAGACATTACCTGCTCAAGAGGAGATTCATCCTCATGACTGACAATTGCGGTATCAAGTATTTGTTTGACCAACCAAGGTTGAATTCTAGACATGCCAGGTGAATAGCATTGATCAATGAGTTTGACTTTCAAATCAAGCATATAAAAGAAAAAGAGAACAAAGTATTTGATGGTCTCAGCCGAAGCATTCAGAAAATACACTTAGGAGAAACAAGTGTAGGATATTCTGACATTCAATAGAGGATTAAGACCCTCTTGTCGAACGATGAGTTCTTCAATCTAGTGAAGGAAAAGTTGCAACAAGAGCTTAAGAAAAATAGGTACAAAGGATATAAAGTGAGGGTTGATAACCTATTGATGTACAATAAGAGGCTATATGTGCCTAATTCAGTAGACCCGAGGCAATTGATCATGGATGAGTTCCATAGGAGGCCATACGTCAATCATCCTAGCTATCAAAAAATGGTGACAACAATTAGGAAACTGTATAATTGGCCTGAGATGAAGAATGACATTTTTCATTATATCTCGAAGTGTTTAGAGTGCCAACAGGTGAAGGTCTAGCATCGAAACCCTGCAAGACTATTACAACCCATACAAATACCATAATGGAAATGGGAAGTGATTTCCATGGATTTTATCACAGGTTTTCCAAAGACAGTCAAACAACATGATGTAATCATGGTTGTAGTGGATAATTTGAGCAAGGAATCTCATTTTATTCCCATAAAGTATACTTTTAAATCCATAGACGTTGTCAGTGTTTGAATGAAAGAGATACAAGTTGCATGGTTTAGAGACACAACCAACATTTAGTATGACCTACCATCCTCAAACCATTGGTCAGACCAAAAGGGTGAAAAGAGTGTTAGAGGATATGCTACAAATTCATGTTATGGATAAACCCAAGTAGTGGAAATAATATCTACCTTTGGTATAATTTGCATACAAAAATGGGTATCAAGAATCATTGAAAATGAGCTCGTTTAAGGCTTTGTATGGAAGGAATTGCAGAGTTCCAATTAGTTGGGATAATCCAGTGAAAAAAATTACACTTGGACATGAATTACTGAAGAAAATGATGCAAGCCATGGTTCAGATAAGGAAGAATCTAAAAATTTCCCAAGATAGACAGAAGTTTTGATTAATTGGGTTTTTTTTCATTGATGTCAATCCTTGAAGAAAGTTTGGTGGTGAATTTCGGTAGCACAAAGGTTTGGGTAATGGTACTAAGTTTGTTTGATGGATAATGGTATGAGTTTTCATATATTTTAAGGTATTAATATTCTATATGGATAGTACATGTCATACCATTTCCAGTGGTATGTGGAACGTCACATAACTCCTCATGGTTAGAGAGTTATGGCCATGTGAAGTTGGAGAACCCGCGTGAGTCATCTAGAAGCCCCAAAAGGTAAAAGTAGTCAAAGTGGTTGCAAAGGAGAAATTATTTAAATAATAAAGTGAAGTGATGAGTGTAATATAAGTCAAAGTAGATGTAAAAGAAATTATGTAAATAATAAAGTTAATGGAGAACTTACTAATTTTGGAAAGTGGTTAAGTTAAGTGGACAAGTGGTTAGAAGTGGGTTAGCCCTAGGATAAGGAAAGTGTTGGATTATTGAGAGGGGGGGTGAATCAATAATAGCAAAATTTAATCCTTTTTAACCATATAATCCCATTGTTATATCAATGTAGCATTATCATCCAATAACTGCAGAGTAAATAAGCAATGAAAAAATGAACAATAAAACACATACATAGTACACT
>SNQJ01S0020855.1:137352-169117 GCA_010110895.2 Picea sitchensis
TTGGATTACTGAGAGGGGGGGTGAATCAATAATAGAACAATTTAATCCTTTTTAACCATATAATCCAAATGTTATATCAATGTAGCATTATCATCCAATAACTGCAGAGTAAATAAGCAATGAACAAATGAAAAATCATACACATACACAATACACCAGTGTTTTACATGGAAACCCAAAGCGGGAGAAAACTATGAATTTTTTTTTCTTATATGTCTTGAAGAATTACATTCATTGGAAGCACCAACTTCCTTGTTTTCCAGCTACAATTGGAAGGCGGCTCCAACCCCCTAATTTCTCATGATACAACCTAAGGGAAGCTCCAACTCCCCAATTCTCTTGATACAACCAAAAGGAGGCTACAACCTTCTATGTTCTCTGGCTACAACTGGAAGGTGGCTACAACCATCTGACCTTGCCCCATCCAACTTCCCTGACATATAAGTAGAATGATAGAACCACTGTCACACTATCACTTTGAGATATATTGTTGTAAACATGTACTAATAAACCTGCACCAAATAACATGTAACAATAAACCTGAACCATGCATCAACCATGCATCAACCTGTACCTCAACATGTAATCAACTTGTACCATAAGCAAGTGCATCAACCATACACCAACCTATACCAAACAACCTGTAATCAACCTGTACCATAAAAAAGTGCATCCAACCATGCACCAAGTATGTATCAATCATGTATCAACTACTCATCAACTATGACTCATCAAGATGTATAAAAATCATCAACTATACACCTCATGTATGTGTCAATTCATCAACTACTTGTCTCAACCATGTACCTCAACCAAAATCCCTCATCAATTTCATCATCCAAATCTGATTTGTAACTGTGTAATAGACCGGTTTTATATGATCACATACCTTCAAACCTTCCTTAACTTTAACAACAAGAGACTAGCATTTTCATCAAACTTTGTTTTAGTCTCACATGACTAGTTTTGGATTAGTCAACAACCCTAACTTGAAATAATCATAACTATGTACCTATAATGAATAAAGATATGAAAATAGTACATAATGTTCTTTAGTGTGTTTTTTGCAATTCCTCTAGGTTTCACTACTTGGAACCTCTCAGAAAAGGACTTATTGAAAAAATGGCATACCTTGTTGAATTTTGGCTTATTCTAGAGAGCAAACTTGTAGAGCGTGGTCTGCACGAAATATTTGTTGTATGGATCTGAAAATTTTACATAGAATACCAAAGATTGTACTCTAACCAACACATTTTGTCTTACGTAATTTGGATTTGTTATGAATAATTTATGTCATTTTTACCTGAAACACTTGTTTTATACTAGTTTCGGGACTAGCCACAAACCCTATTTTCCACGGAGTGTAACTCTAAAAATGAAACAAACCACAAGATGAAATTTGTACCAAAGATACTTGGATATGTTTCCTCAATGACCTATCAATTTCATGGTCTAAATCATTCTATAAAAAAAATTATTGTGAAAATGGTTAGATGACTTGTAAATAACATACCTTAGAAAGCATCATCAAAAGAATTTATCCTCCCTTGAATTCCGGCCTTCTTTTCTTCACCTTCACTCAGAAATTCGGCTTAGATATCCTTTGGTTACCTAAGCCACCCATAGATATTCAATATTCTCAAGTGTGATATAAAATTAGAGAGTCTTGCCTCTTATTTATACTCTCCAAGTAGCTTCCTTAAAAGCATCTTCTATGTCACTTTTCCCAATTTCCTTATTTTAGGGTTAACCCACTTCTAATTTCTCCATTAAATTTATTATTTAAATAATTTATTTTGTATTCACTTTTAATTATATCACACTCATCACTTCACTTTATTATTTACCTTCTAAAATCTCTTAAACCACTTTGACTACTTTGACCTTTTGGGGCTTCTAGATGACATATGAGGGTCCTCCAACTTCGCAAGGCCATAACTCTCAAAACATGAGGATTTATGTGACGTTCCACATACCACTAGAAATGGAATGACATGTACTATCCATATAGAATATTGTTACCTAAAAATATATCAAAACTCATACCATTATTGATCAAACAAACTTGGGTCCATTACCCAAATCTGGGTTGTCCAACTTCTCATGGCCATAACTCTCTAACCGTGATGAGTTATGTGACGTTCCACATACCACCAGAAATGGAATGACATGTAATATCCATATAGAATAATATTACATTAAAATATATTAAAACACATACCATTATACATGAAACAACCTTGGGTCCATTACCCAATCCTTTGTGCTACCGAAATTCGCTACCAGACTTTCTTCAAGGGTTGACATCAATGACAACCAACCTTAATCAATAGAAAGTGTGTTAAGATGGTTAGAAGGTAACCCCTTGAGGAATATACATAAAAGTATAAATAAGAGGCAAGGCTCTCTCATTCATATCACACTTTAACATATTGAATATCTATTGTTGTGTAAGATTTATTGCAAGTACTCATTGATACATATGAAGTTGTGAAAGTCTGAGGTAGCACAAAGGGTTGACAGAGAAAGTTTCAGAACTACAACGAATACTAAAAAACCCTAATTTTTTAGGTGTACGCAGGCTAACAATGTATTAGGGTGCGTACATATGCGGGCTGGCAGTGTATTAGGGCGCGTACATGAGGGTAAAGCCATATAAACTTGAGAAGATGAAGATGTTGAGGTTCTATATTATGAGAACAAGCTCCCATGAAGGTATACAGTGATCATAGACATCAGATCTATCCATTGGTTCAAAAGGTATGTCTTATTTCTATTAGTGGTTGGATTTTGATGTATGCATGAGAAATGGTTATGGAGATTTGAGGATTCTTCATAGAGAGATTAGTGGTTATATGGGATCTTCTGTATAATTCATATCTATAGAAATATAGTGTTGGTATAATAAATATTCATCATTGATACTTCTTGTTAGAGTTAAGGCACATCTTGTATTTCTTGGCATATGGCTAAGGTTTTTTGTGGTACATGGTTGAGAGATTGTATTTTTGAATTGGTTGATGTATTGAGAGGTTGAACATCAGAAAGGGTTTGATGTCTAGATCATGTGAGGTTTATTATACTTGTTCATGATTACACACACTTATATGGCACATGACTAGAGACGGATATAGATTTTTTGGGTAGAGGTTATGTATGAAGATGCATGTACAGGGTACAGTTACAGTCTGAATATAGTGATAGGTTGCAGATCTATGTGAAAGAAGTTGTAGAGGATCAGAAGTTTTTAGAAGAAGGAAAACCCTAGTTTTCAAAAGGTATACGCAGAATGCATAACAGACAAGACACGTACATATGCAGGCTATTGTATAGATAGGGAGTGTACATACACATGTTGCAGAACTACAGGTCATGTATCCCTAGTTTTAGAAGGCATACACAGGATGCATAATAGACATGATGCATACATATGTAGGATTTTGTATAGATAGGGAATGTACATATGCATGTTGCAGAACTACAAGTTGCGCATCCCTAGTTTTAGAAGGCATACGCAGGCTACATAACAAACAAGATGTGTACATACGTAGGCTATTGTATAGATAGGGCGCGTACATAGGCATGTTGCAAAACTACAAGTCACATATCTATTATATTTGGTTGATACATGTTCAGTTCAGGTACATATTGATTGCAAGGAAGTAGTACACGTTGTTTGTAGGTCAATGGTACTAGTTGTTACAGTGGTATATCTCACAGTGATAGTGTGGGAGTGGTTCCATCATTCTACTTCTATGTCAGGGTGGTTGAATGGGGAAATGAAAGGTGGTTTTATCCACCTTTCGGTTGCAGCCGGAGAACATAGGGGGTTCTATCCTCCTTCTGGTTGTAGCTAGAGAATTGGGGAGTTGGAGCTTGCCTCCTGAGAAACTAGGGGGTTGGAGCCTCCTTTCAGTTGCAGCTGGAAAAAAAAGGAAGTTAGTGCTTCCAATGAATGTAATATTAAACACATATAAGAAAAATCATTCCATGGTTTTGTCCCGCTTTGGGTTTCCACGTAAAAAAATTGGTGTATTGTGTATGTGTATGATTTCTCATTTGTTCATTGTTTATTTACTCTGCAACTATTGGATGATAATTCTACATTGATATAACCCTTGCATTTTTTGATTACAAAGGATTTTATTGCTATATTATTGATTCACCCCCCCTCTCAGTAATCCAACAATTGGTATCAGAGCAGGTTCCTTCATAAATCAGTTTAACCACTGAAAGGTAGATCATGGAGAGCAACAACATGTATAAAAATGGAATACCACAGTTTCATGGACAAAAGTATGCATTTTGAATTAGAAGGATGAAAACATATAGAAATTCACATGGGTTTGAAATTTGGCAATCAATTGTAGATGGATACAAAGAACCAACAGTTCCGTCGACAAATGAAAGAGCAATAAAATTTGGTCAAAATAATTCCAAAGCCACAAATGAACTTCTAAATGGTCTTTGTGAATCGATATACACCAAATTTATACATTGTAAATCCTCTAAAGAGATTTGGGACAAGCTTCAAAATATTTATGAAGTAGATTCAAAATTCAAAGAATTCAAACTTACAGAGGTCAGTTTGAACAACTAAAGATGAAGGAAGATGACAATATTGCAGCTTACTTCTTACGAGTTGATGAAACAGTAAATGCAATCATAGGATTGGGAGAAGAAATTAAATAATATGTAATTGTTCAAAAGGTAATAAGATCTCTTCCTATGAGATTTAATCCTAAGATATCAGCACTAGAAGAAAGAGAAGATCTAGACTCAATAAGAATATACGAACTACATGGAATCTTCATATCATATGAAATTAGAACTGAACAGGAAAATCCAGATATAAAAGAAGCAGCTTTCAAAGCATCCAAAAGGTCAAAGCAAAAGGAAAAAAAAACATAGCAGCAACAATGACATCTCGGAAGATAATGAAGAAGTGGCCAACTTTGTCAGAAGATTGAACAAGGGAACCAACAATAGATATAAAGGTAAGCTTCCATTGATTTGTTTTAATTATGATGGTATTGGTCATTTTGCTAACAAATTTCCTCATAAGAAAAATAAGAGGAATGATGAATATTCATCAAATAGAAAACAAACATATAAAGTCAAAATAAAGCTTTCAATAAAAGCTTATGCACCAAAGAAGACATCTCCTCATCAGATGAAGATGAAGTCAATGACAGTGAGACAAAAAGAGTTATATTCATGGCAGTAGAAGAATATGATAAACAAGACACCGAAGAAGAATATGAAGATGCATAAGATGACTACTGAGAAGAATTGTTGTGTGCCATAGAAGTTATAAGAAGAGAAAANAGAAGAAAAACAAGAAGCTACAAGCGGAACTAGACAAGAAAGAAGACACTCATGAACTAGAACAAATGATCACAAATTTGAAGGTTCAAATAGAATAAGATAAAAGAATTGAAGAATCACTCAAAGAATAGCTAGAATAAAGAGACAAGATCATCGGAAATTTGGAGGCATATATTGTCACATTAAGAAAGTATCCTCAAAAGAAAAATATGTAGAACAACTCAAAAGTTTTGGATGACATTATCAAGAGTCAAAAGCCTCATCATAACAAGTCTGGACTTGGATACAATCAGACAAAAAGGGATCAAGCTCCAAAACAATAGAACAACAAACATATCCAAAAAACTATGCAAAAACAATCAAAGGGGATTGGAAGACCTACAAGGAATATTACAGGGACACTCCTCCACCAAGAAGATTCATATTTCAGAATCAACGACCGACAGAAATAGATAATCCTTAGGAAGAATAAGGATTCATAAGAGTAACTCATTTCAGAAGACCTTCAACTCCCAGGTATCAAACCATATTTTTTGGTTCATGCATTAATTTTGGACATAAAGATGTGAATTGCAGAGCTAACAACATGAACATAAACAACTTTGAAAGGCATACACAAAAGGGTTATCCAAGAAGGCCTAGTAAAACACAGAGAAGAATTTACTACAAGTTTGAATCATTGAGCACTAAAGTTGAATGCTACAAGTGTAACAACTTTGAACACATGGCCAAATATTGCAGAATGATAGTCCCTCCTAGAAATCCACAACAATAGTCACAGACAGGAACCTCAGAAGAGGAAATGGATAAGAAAGCAGAATCAATATAGCATTGAAGAATGCACACTCACTCTACAAGCTAAGCAGAAGAAATGTGGTTGGTATGTTGATAGTGGTTGTTCAAAACACATGACAAGTGATAAAGACAGGTTTCTTACATTAATAAAGGAAAGATATGGATCAGTCTCCTTCAGAAATGATGATTCAGCTAAAATCATTGGAAAAGGCACAGTCAGAATTGGAAACAAGAATACCAAGGCATAAAATTTTCTACTAGTAGAATATATGCAACATAATATTCTAAGTGTAAGTAAAATTTGTGACCAAGGTCATAAAATTACTTTTGATTCACAGAAGTGCGAGATAAGAAAAGAAGGTTCAGGAAAATTGATTGCAACAGTTGCAAGAACTTCAAACAACATATATGTATTAAGTGAAATTGGGAATGAAAAGTGTTGTCTAGGAAAGGAAGATGAAGGTTGGCTATGGAATAGAAGAATGGGTCACATACACTTTGACAACCTTGTCAAATTCAACAGAAAGGAAGAAGTTAGAGAAATTCCCTAGATCACGAAACCAATCAACACTTTATGCAAGCATTGTCAACAAGGAAAGCAAACAAAGACCAGGTTCAAATCAAAGGAATACTCAATGAAAATACCACTAGAAATTGTTCATATTGATCTAGTTGGACCAACTACAACAAAGGGTTTAAAATTTGATAAATACTTTATTTTATTAGTTGATGATTATACAAGAATGACTACAGTTTTATTTCTCAAAAATAAGTTAGAAGCTTTTGAAAACTTCAAGGTCTACAAGGAAATGGTTGAAAATGAAATGGATTCAAAATTCAAATGTTTGAGATATGATAATGGAGGAGAGTTCACTTCAAAGGAATTTGTGGACTACTGCAGAATACATGGAATAAAAAGGAAACCCTTCGTTACTATGACACCTCAACATAATGGAGTTGTTGAAAGAAAGAACAGGACAGTACAGGAAATGGCTCAAACAATGCTAATGGATTCCAAATTGAAAAACATTTTTTGGACACATGTAGTGCATACAACAGTTCACATTTAAAATAGAGTAATTCTCAAAAACAACACTGACAAAACTCCCTACGAGCTATAGAAAGGAAGACCAACAAATGTGAATCACTTTAGAGTATTTGGAAGAAAATGCTACATAAAAAGAGAAGATGGTAGAATGGGAAAGTTTGACTCTTGTGTGGACAAAGGAGTACTTGTTGGTTACTCAAGTACAATAAAATAATACAAGTGTTACAATCTAAGGTTGAACAAAGTTGTGGAAAGCATCAATGTAACAATTGATGAAACAGGTGGACAAGAATTAAAGGAAAAAGAAAATGAATAAATGGAACAGCTTTATGAAGAAGAAGAAAAAGATGAAGAAGAAGTAGAAGGGGAATATGAAGAGGATCAGACATAAGTAGAAGAGAAAGTTCATCAAGTGCCTTCAAAGACACCTAGAAAGCGAGTACAGAAGAATCGTCCTTCATATCAGATTATCATAAACAAAGATGCAGGAGTTGAAACCAAAAGAAGAATATGTTCGCTAGAACAAATGCACCTAGCACTCTCATCTACGATTGAACCAAATAGTTTTGAAGAGGCCAGCAAGGATGAATTATGGAATAAGGCCATGGATGAAGAATTGGATCAAATAGAGAATAATGACACTTGGGAATTAGTTCCAAGACCAAAGAATAAGAATGTGATTGGCACAAAGTTGGTATTCATAAATAAATTGAATGAAAATGGACAGGTTACAAGGAACAAAGATAGATTGGTATGTAAAGGATACGCACAAGTTGAAGGAATCGACTTTGAAGAGACATTTGACCGAGTTACCAGAATGGAAGCAATTCGATTTCTTTTAGCCTATGCATGCTATAAGAATATTAAAGTGTATCAAATGGATGTGAAATCATATTTTCTGAATGGGGAACTTTAAGAAGAAGTCTACATTGAACAAACAAAAGGATTTTAGTTGTCAGAGAACACAAATTACGTGTGTAAATTGAAGAAGGCCTTGTGTGGTCTAAAACAGGCTCCTAGAGCATGGTACTCTAGACTTGAGAAATATCTACATCAAGTAGGGCTCAAAAAAGGAAGTGTAGACAACAATCTCTACATCAAAGTAACTTAAGTTAGTATTTTATTAATTGAATTTTATGTTGATCATATTATTTTTGGAAGTATTGATGACAGGTTAAGCTAGGAATTTGAAAGGATGTGCGGAATGAATTTGAAATATCATTACTTGGAGAAATATCCTTCTTTCTAGGTCTTCAGATACGTCAAAGAAACCAAGGAAATTTTATTTCTCAAACTAAGTATATTAAAGAAATGCTAAAGAGGTCTGGAATGGAAGATTGCAAACCAGTTGCAAGTTGAGAAAAGATGATGATTCAAATTCCATAGACCAGAGACAATACAGGTCAATGTGGTAGCTTACTATATGTGATAGAATCCAGACCAGATGTAATGGATGTAATGCAGGAATTTGGACAGGTGGCACAATTTCAAGAAGCACCAAAGGAATCACATGTCATAGTAGTGAAGATGATTTTCAGATATCTCAAAGGAACAAAAGAGTTTGGATTATGGTATTCCAAAGGAAAGGATCTATCACTTATCGCCTACATAGATGCAGATTGGGTAGGTTGCATTAATGACAGATGAAGAACTAGTGGAGCAGTTTTCTACTTGGGTGAGTGTTTAGTATCTTGGATAAGAAAGAAACAATCATCAACATATTTATCTACAGTCGAGGCAGAGTATATTGCAGCAACATGATGTTGTACACAAGTTCTATGGATGAAACAAACTCTGACAGATATATAGGTTGAGTATGATGGTCCCATTCCAATATATTTTGATAATACAAGCGCCATCGGTATCTCAAAGAACTCCCATTCCAATACATTTTGATAATACAAGCCATCATCTCAAAGAACCCAAAGATACCAATTAATACGAAGCACATTCCAATCAAGTATCACTTTCTATGAGAACAGGTTGCAGAGAAGAACATCAGAGTTGAATATGTGGGAACAAAAGAACAAGTGGAAGACATCTTTACAAAACCGCTTCCACAAGAAACCTTTGAGTATCTTCGCCAGAGACTCGAAGTAATTTCTACTCCAAAATGAATGCTTTTGAATGTTTATATTATATGTCTTAGATTTACACAAGGAAGCACCATAAATAGGACAACTCAGGTTAGGAGATCAATTTCAAGAAGAGTTCGGTCGGGGGGAGTATCCCCAAGGACAGTTTAGTTAGGGGTAGAATCCCTAGATGGAAAGACACCTTTGCCATTGATGACAAAGGGGGAGAGATATATCAGATGCAAAGAACAAAGGCATGGTTTAAAGGGGAGTGATGGTCACAAGGGGAGCATGATTGATATTACTTGAGTATTGCATGATATGATTTAAGTATTGCATCAGAGTGTTTCCATCAATGCCAAAGGGGGATATTGTTGATTAATTGGGTTGGTTGTCATTGATGTCAACCCTTGAAGAAAGTCTAATAGCAAATTCTGGTAGCACAAAGGTTTGGGTAATGGACCAAAGTTTGTTTGATGGATAATGGCATGAGTTTTGATATTTTTAGGTAAGACTATTCTAGATGGATAGTACATTTCATTTGATTTCCAGTCGTATGTGGAACGTCACATAACTCCTCGCGATTAGAGAGTTATGGCCATGTGAAGTTGGAGAATCCTCATGAGTCATCTAGAAGCCCTAAAAGGTCAAAGTAGTCAAAGTGGTTGCAAAGAAGAAATTATTTAAATAATAAATTGAAGTGATGAGTGTAATATAAGTCAAAGTAGATTCAAAAGAAATTATTTAAATAATAAAGTTAATGGAGAAATTACAAATTGTGGAAAGTGGTTAAGTTAAGTGGACAAGTGGTTAGAAGTGAGTTAGCCCTAAAATAAGGAAAGTGGGTTAAGATGGTTAGAAGGTAACCCCTTGAGGAAGCTACATAAAAGTATAAATAAGAGGAAAGGGTCTCCCATTCATATAACACTTGAAAATATTGAATATCTATTATTGTGTAAGGCTTATTGCAAGTACTCATTGATACATATGAAGTTGCAAAAGTCTGAGGTAGTACGAATGGTTGAGGACGAAAGTTTCGTAATTACAATGAATACTAAAAAACCCTAATTTTTTAGGTCTATGTGGGCTAACAGTGTATTAGGGTGCATACATATGCATACTGGCAGTGTATTAGGGTGCATACATGAGAGTAAATCCATAGAAACATGAGAAGATGAAGATGCCAAGGTTCTAGATTCTAATCTCAAGTTCCCAGGAAGATCTACAGTGATCAGATACATCAGATCTATCCATTGGTTCAAAAGGTATGTCTTATTTCTATGAGTAGTTGGATTTTGATGTATGCATGAGAAATGGTTATGGAGATTTGAGGATTCTCCCTAGAGAGATTAGTGGTTTTATGGGATATTTTGTATAAGCCAAATCTACAGAAATACTGTGTTGGTATAATCAATATTCATCATTGATACTTCTTGTTAGAGTTAAGGCACATCTTGTATTTCTTGGCATATGGCTAAGGTTTTTTGTGGTACATGGTTGAGAGGTTGTATTTGTGAAGTGGTTCATGTATTGAGAGGCTGAACATCAGAAAGGGTTTTATGTCTAGATTATGTGAGGGCTATTATATGTGTTCCTGATTACACACACTTATATGGCACATGACTAGAGAGAGATATACAATTTTTTGGTAAAGGTTATGTATGAGGATGCATGCACAGCATACAATTACAGTCTGAATACAGTGACAGGTTGCAGATCTATGTGAAAGAAGTTGCAGAGAATTAGAAGTTTTCAGAAGAAAGAAAACCCTAATTTTCAGAAGGTATATGCAAGATGCATAACAGACAGGACACATACATACACAGGTTGTTGTATAGATAGGGTGTGTACATACGCATGTTGCAGAACTACAGGTCGTGTATCCCTAGTTTCATAAGGAATATGCAGGCTGCATAACAGACATGATGCGTACATACGGAGGTTATTGTATAGATAGGGTGTGTACATACTCCTATTGCAGAACTACAGGCCACGTATCCCTAGTTTCAGAAGGCATACGTAAGCTGCATAATAGACAGGATGCGTACATATGCAGGTTGTTGTACAGATAAGGTGCATACATACGTATGTTGCAGAACTAGAGGTCACATATATGTTGTATTTGGTTGATACATGTTCAGTTCAGGTACATATTGATTGCAAGAAAGTAGTACAGGTTGGTTGCAGGTTAGTGGTACAGGTTGTTACACTGGTATATCTCACAATGATAGTGTGATAGTGGTTCCATCATTCTACTTCTATGTCAGGGTAGTTGGATGGGGAAAGGAAAGGTGGTTGTGGCCACCTTCCGGTTGTAGCCAAAGAACATAGGGGGTTGTATCCTCATTCTGGTTGTAGCCAGAGAATTGGGGAATTGGAGCTTCCCTCAGGCTGTAACCTGAGAAAATAGGGGGTTGAAGCTTCCTTCCAGTTGCAGCTAGAATACAAAGGAAGTTGGTGCTTCCAGTGAATGTAATTCTTAAAAACATATAAGAAAAATCATTATGTGGTTTTCTCCCACTTTGGGTTTCCATGTAAAAATACGGGTGTATTGTGTATGTGTATGATTTCTCATTTGTTCATTATTTATTTACTCTGCAACTATTGGATGATAATGCTACATTGATATAACCCTTGCATTTTGTGATTGAAAAGGATTTTATTACTCTATTACTAATTCACCCCCCACTTAGTAATCCAACAAGAATATCTATGTTGATGGCAAGGGAACCCCCATAGAATTCAAAATAGGAGACCATGTGTATCTCCGGGTGAAACCCAAGAGAATTTCCCTAAAAATGGGGATGTGTTCTAAGTTTCCCCCCCAATATTGTAGACCATTTGAAATCCTAGAGAGAATAGGACCAGTAGCATACATACTTGCTTTACCACCTACTATTAGGGAACATAATGTATTACCTATGTCCTTGTTAAAGAAATATGTACATGATTCTAATCACATTATTGATTGGACTGTAATATAGGTGGAACAAGAGGGAGACTTCTGGTCAGATCCCCAATGCATCCTGGACAGGAAAGAAACAATGCTCTAGAACCAAGCCATCAAGTAGGTCAAGGTGCAATGGAATCACTTTGGAGCCGATGAAGCTACATGGGAGCTGGAAGATGCCATGAGATTGGCATACCCATTTTTGTTTACTGTATAACTGTAAGACAATCATGGTGTTTTAAACACTGAGGACGGTGTTTCATTAAGGGGGAGGGGAATGTAACACCCTATTTTCTCCCAAGACTATAATTATGAAAAAACTTCATATGTTAACAATATGATGCATGTAATTTTTTTTTGATTTAATATAAATACCAAACTGCTGACTAAGAGGGAACAACCTTGATAATTACTAGCCATGATACAACCAATAAATTGATGAAGCAGAGGATTGATGGGATGGTTGAGTGAAATGGAGATAACATGCATTAGTGAAGAAAATAGGAATTTTGCACAACGAGCTTATATATGCATACAAACATGATGGTTTCACCCACCAGCACACCAGAATGATGGAGGAGACCACATGATCATTAAAGGGAAGATCATAGAGGTGGTTGGGTAGTGATGATTGTGGAAGTTGACACATGCATAGAAACCAATTGAATGACTGATGGGAACATACCAAAAATTTCATGATCATATTGAAAAATGTCAGACTGCAAGTTATGTCTACAGGACACTACAGATATCTCAAGGGGTATGGAGAAGAATACCAGAGAAGGGAAAATGCAGTGTGCACAGGATGAAAGGATATGGAAAAATTAGATGCACAGAGAAGAGTGGAATGGAGAGAGACCATGGAAATAAAAGACGGTATCCATGGAATGAAGAAGGAAAATAGAAGATCGAGAAGGAAAAAGGGGGAGATCAAAGACATGCAACAGAGCGCAGGAGAATGGATGTGTTTATTTAGGAAGAAAAAGATAGATTTCTGGAAGAAAATAGGAAGCGTGTCCAAGTTGTTGATGATCTCCCTAAATAAAGATGACCTAGATTCCCTAATTGGAGAAATAGTGGGATGAAACTTGGTGCTTACTGGATATAAACCGAGACTATAAGGTGAGGTCATTAAGGAACTGTTAATAAAATAAGGGTCTCCCTTGTGCTGAGGAAATCTAGTTGAGAAAACACTTGATAAACCTGTATACACCTAGAGTTCAGTGAGAAGTGGCAACCTCTGTTGTGTCAGAGGAAGAAGGAGAGTAACCTTCTAGGATCATCGCAGACTAGGAACCCTATTGAGTCAATTTCCTTGGTGGTATCATGGCTTGGCACAGTGGTGGTGGTGGTGTGTTGTAGGAATTGACTCTACAACAAGGCCTAAGCTTGGGAGGAAAGACGTCCTCTCTTAGCTAGTTGGATTGGATCATTTCCTTATTAGATAAGTCATCATTTGTATTGAACTGAATGAGAATGATTTATGTGAATACTCGTGAATAGAACAATTATGTGTTAGTACATATGAATTTTTAAATACAAGAGGTTGTTTGTATACTTAAATTATGACTTGAATGCAGTAATATGAACCATATGTGATGTATAATAATGCTTGGGTAAGTCGTAAAAATAAATGAATGAATGCAACTTTCATTTGTTCGAATACCCTATATGTTCCTTGTGTGGAGAGTCTACAGATCATGCAAGGCCTTAGAATTAAGTTTTATAGTTTGTAAAGGCTTCAGAATCATCTTGAATCCTTGAAATTCAGGGACCAAAGTCTTGTAGGACTCGAAAGATGGCTAAGTCCTTAGAGAAGATAGTCATGATTTTGTAAATCCTATGTTGGACAATGAAGAACCATAACCATTGATCTCAAGGGATCATGACCATCGATTGGTGGGCAGTCAAAGTCACCATGTCGGATATATCCCTCGAACTTTGTGGAAGGGACTCTAAAACAAACCTATCGGTGTGAGACCTTCGAAAGGAAACCTAGTGTATCATGAGAATAGCTCTAAAGAAAAGACCCTGACATTAGGCCAGTATGAACTGTAGATCTGGAAGCTAGAGGAATGAATCCCTAGTCGTTGATCATTATGGGTCCCACTGGTAAGTTGAGAGGGTGAGAGTTAACAGGGGAGCATCCATGTGAATATGTACATTGTTATTTTATTAGGTGAGTGGATTGAGCACAAGTCTAGTTGGCCCCATTAACCGTTTTCAGAGTACGAATTGGACAGATTTAGAGTAATCCTCTGACGTCTGAAGAATATGAGTCTGATAGAGGGAATATCTTGACCAATGGTCGGTGAATGGAGATATGACACGATAACCATCGATCTACCATGAGTCATGTCTAAGTCAATAGAATGTATTTATAACATCATGGATTATGTGGCATGCCAGCGGAGCAATCATAGTGAGTTGGAGTGGCAGGTGTCACTTAACCATAAGTGGATGAGTCGAGTGGGGTAAACCAGGCAGGAGAACCTTAGCCCATGAATCAATCTCATCCATCTATCAAGATATTTTGACTTACGCTTATGATCGTCCATCAAGGAAAGGGGTATATTCCTCAATACCTTGATATCGAAGTAGGGAAACTGCTTGAACTATTCTAGCTCCGAACAGATGGCATCAAAATGGAATATACTTTGATACCATGTCTGTCAGAGGTGAGTGATGAGAGTACCAAAAACGAGTTCAAGTGATAGCTCTGATGGCCTTGCATGGAGCATAACCTCCTCGTGGCACAATACACATGCACCACGTAGGTAAAATGTAGTCACAATGCAAGATGGTGAGTGTGCCAAGGTGTCACATAGATTCCATGTGTCAGTGGTATATAGGTCTAAGACTAAGGAACCTTGGAAACACCATAAATTTGGATCTAGAGCTCAATTTTTATTTAAATTTCCACCATTGGAAATTCTCAACGCGAAGAAGAAGATAAGGATAAAAGAAGAGGAGATGAGATGGTTGAGGAAGACGATAATTATAATACCCCATCCCTTAACATGATACTTAGGGGTCATGTGTGTTACAACTTCCATAGTTAATGCATTGAATATGTGGAGGCATTATCTCATGGGAAAGAAATTTGAATTAAGGACAGACCATAATGGTTTGAAATATGTTTTTGAGCAACCAACTTTAAATTCTAGGCAGACAAGATGGCTGGATTTTTTAAGTGAGTATGACTTTGAAACCAATAATATTAAAGGAAAATAAAATAAATTTTTTGATGCACTCACTAGAAGGATACATCTCATGCATGCTACAACCATTAGTATGCATTAGTTATATTTGAAGAGAATAATTTTAGATGTTTTTGTTACAGATCAACATTACATATAGGTAAAAGTAATTTTATAGCAGGAAAATGTACAAAAAAAATTTAAAGAGTATGAAATTAAGGAATATGGATTACTTATGCATGAGAATAGAATTTATGTTCCTAGTTGTAGAGAACTTAGCAATTTGGTATTAAAATAAATTCATAATGTTCCATATGTAGGACATCCTTGTTAGCAGAGAACAATTGAAGTAATAAGAAGTCAATTCTTTTGGCTTGGAATGAAGAATGATGTTGTTGATTACATTGTCGAATGTATGGAATGTCAGAGAGTGAAGGATGAGCATAGATACCTAGCGGGTTTGATTCAACCATTACCTAATCCATAGAAGAAATGGGAAGTGGTAACCATTGATTTTATAACTAAGTTTCCCAGGACAACAAGTCAACATGATTCAATAATGCTAGTGGTTGATAAATTGATAAAGGATGTTCATTTTTTTCTTGTAAAGATGACTCGTATAGCATCTAATATTGAAGAAATTTACATGAGGGGAATTTCTAGGTTTCATGGGATACCTAAGGAAATTGTCTCAAACAGAGATACTAAGTTTACTTCAAATTTATGGAGGGGACTATTTAAAGGATTTGGTACAAATATGAACTTTAGCACAACGTACCATCCTGTTAGGATCCAATCCAAACCCCTCTTTTTGGGTCGTTATTTAGTAGGATATGATTTCTATGTAATAAAGGTTGACATTAGTTAATAAGGCCTAATAAATAAAGGAGAAAAAGTCAATGTAAGAAGACCTAACAGAATCTTACGTTTCTAGAAATATCTTCCTCTATAATTTTCCTTAGAAGGTAGAATTAGTATAAATAAGAGTAGGAGATATTGGATATTTTTTCTTGGAGATTGTTGTAATAGATCTCTACTTTGTTGGAGGTTTCCCCCTCAATGAGGCAAGTGAACATTTATATCTCTAATAAAGGTGCTCTTTCTGGTGTTATTTTGGTATTTTTCTAGCTATAATCTTGTTTTTCCATTACTTCTTGCTAAATATTTATGTTTTGGATATTATTATTCATATGGTATATTGCAAGTTGTATTAGAGCTCCTTCCTGAGAAGAACTTGTGGGGTAAAATTTTTTTTCAGGGTACATGGATCTATCACGATCCACTGATCTATGTCTACCAACAGATCTTCCATCTTGAGCTTCCACAGCTCAAAACTTTGCCCATTAAACTTCTCGATCTCCATTTTAGAATTGCTCGCCATTTCTTTTCACCTAAAAAATCAATACCATAGATCTCCCATTGTAACCAGGCTTATCACAGTCCTGATCCAAACCCTTGACCACAAAGGCGTCCCCCTGAAGTCAACCTCGCTCCGATACCAAATGTAGATTTTAACCTTGTACAATATTTACTACAAACACATTTTCAATAAAAGAACATAAAAGATAAAATGGAAAATACAAACATTACACAGAGATTTTTCCCCTGGAAACCCAAAACGGGAAAACCAACATATTTTATATTCATTCATAGTGTTACATTGTTTACAATAATATATATACATATATGAGCCAGCGACATCCTAAACCCTAACCCAATGACCTAGATTAGTCAACAACCCTAATTCCTTAACCGGAAATAGAAAACCATCGGAAAAAAATATGTGCCGAAAAATCGAGGCAACATAAAAAAAAGAGGCAAAAATGTGATATGTTTATCGAGGAAAAAAAAATCTCAGGAGCGCTGCCCCTGCATCCCCAAAGGGGGGGGCTAGTGGCCCCCTCTCAAACCCCCCTACGCAAATAATATAACACTACTACTCATGCAAATAATATAACACATACCCAACAAGATGTACTCTGACGTATTTAAGCTACAGAGATCTTTCATTCCATGCATAAACCCACGATCAAGGACTCATACACACAATAAATACAAGTGGTACTTAAGCACACATTGTTTGCAACCCATGTAACCCCTGTTGGTACCACTTCTACTGGTAGCGCATCAGACAACACGTGTATACAAATCAACCCATAATATTGTGAAGCCCTCTTTGGATAAACCAATGGGTCACCTGACTGTTATAGTTCCTTCGAGAAAAACACTTAGGAAGATACTCCCTAGTACCTGGGTAGTCGGGTAGTACAACTAAGGGCATGGTCTAGCCTCCTTGGTTGGTTCCCTGAGATATTGGGCCAAGTACTATTGTTGGAACCCACACGTATATCAAAGAGCTATAGCACAGGGAAAACCTTTGTCTATAGAAACCTTGAATACCCTAACCCTTGGGATGGAAACATAAACAAAACAAACAAGATCTATTGTTGTGCAAATGTTTCTCCTGCATTCTGATTGCGAAATTCCTACACATTTCTTCATGTTAAGCATTTGTTCATTTCGTCACTACAATATTATTTGGATCAGAGTATAACTGAGGCCAGATTGCACCCTTATTTGAGACTTGGTCCATTGGATTCCTCTCTTCGTTCTAATCACAGTGGTACCCTTCATTTTTAATTCATTTTTTTAGGTGGACCTAACCCTTTCCCGGATGCCCTTATTTTAGACCTATTCCATTAGACTCCTCTATTTTTATTGATCACTCAGGTACCTATCAATTTTAGGCCCATATTTATGTCTCGACAGCTCCACTGCTACTTAATCCTCCACCATGCCTACCACCCGCTCTTAGTCCCAAAAAACCTTGGAGGACAAGGTGTCCAACCTAGAACAACAAATGGCCTCCCTGAACACCACCGTACAAACTATCCTTGACAAGAAATCCCACGCTCTAGAGAAACTACTCAAGAGTAAGAATGTTGAGCCCAATACATAGGACCCTCATTATTCCAATTATGAGTATACTCACTCATCCCTCTCTACCTTTGGGTTCTCCACCCTCTTGGAATAAGGTGCCCAAAGTTGAGATGCATAAATTTGATGGTTCCAACTCCGCCGGATGGGTTTCTCAAATGGAACAATACTTCTCCCTTCATAATATTCAGGATGATGACACCAAACTCCATGTAGGGGTTTTGTACTTGGATCAAAAAAATTGGCAGTGGTGGCAGTGGAATAAGAAATGTTATCCACGACTACCCCCTTAGAACATATTCAATAAAGTAGTTGTTGCCCGACTTGATAGGGAATCACTTTTTTTGGGAAAGCTCACTAAGTTGCACCAAATTGGACTAGTCAAAGACTTCATCATGGAATTTGAACAGTTGGCTATCCAAACCGAGGGCTTATCTGATGAATTTTACATTGATTTTTTTATCATTGGCTTAAAAGAATCCATTAGGTCTCATGGGAGCATGCATCATCCTATACCTGGTTGTAGGCATGCCAATTAGCACTGGATGCAGAGACCATCCTTCAGGCCCTAATCCTAAAGGATAATTTCCCCAACCATCCTCTCCCCAGGGATATCCCAACTCTGACGCAAACCCTAAAGGTCCAAAAGGTATCTCCAACAGAAATGGTAGAGTGTCACAAGAAAGGACTTTGTTATTACTTTAATGAAAAGTATTCACCGAGACAGAAATGCAGGGAAAAAAAGTTCTTCCAGATTGATACATCAACTTCTTCTTCCTATGAAGGCATACCATCATATGATTCTCCTCACCTGAAGGGTGCTCAACCAAGTGTTCATGTTGAAGATTGCATTGCCTCCCCGGTGTCACCAGAGGAACCTCCCATATCTCTTGATGCCCTCTTGGGTATTTTGTCCCCACAGATATTGAATATCAAAAGATAGATCAAACATAGGACAGTTGTGGTTTTGATTGATAGTAGTAGCAGCCATAATTTTATTCATCATAGGCTTGCTAAGGAGACCTATTTCTTTGTCCACCCTTTATAATTTTCAAATTCTCATCCCTAATGGTGGTACGATGAAGTGTGGGGGGCATTGTGAGAATTTGAAACTCCAAATGGGTGATTGTCATCTGAAAACCCACATGTTCTCTATTTTCATGGGGGACTGTGATATAGTTTTGGGTGTGGAATGGCTTCTCACTCTGATAACCATGACAATGGATTATAAGGATTTATATATGACCTTCACCCAAGTGGATCACACATATACCCTTCAAGGTCTCCAAGCGGGCTCTCCTGAAATCATCATTTCTCACGGGATGGAAAAATTGTTGAAGGCAGGCCAACATGGTGTGATTACTCAATTACATGCCATCTAGGTCACTGATCATGCCTCTCTGATAGTCCCTCCTAGCCCATAACTAATATTGGACAAGTACCCCAAGGTATTTGAAGTTCCAATGGACTTACCTCCTTCTAGGGGTGAGCATGATCATAACATCCCTCTCTTGTCGGGCATTCAACCCCCCAATTTTCATCCCTACGGGTATCCATTTTCTCAAAAAAATGAAGTCGAAAAGATGGTACAAGAATTATTGGAGGCAGGGATAATTCTCCCTAGTATTAGTCCCTATTCTTTTCCTATGGTGATGGTCTTAAAGAAAGAAGGTACTTCATGCATGTGTCCCAATTTTGGTGCCTTGAATAAACAAACTATAAAATATAAGTTTCAAATTCATTTCATTGATGATTTGTTGGATGAACTCCAAGGTGCTTGTTTCTTCACCAAATTAGACCTATACTCTAGTTATCACGAGATCTGGATGAAGGAGAAAGATATTTTGAAGACTGCTTTTAGAACTCATGAAGGACACTATGAATTCATGGTCATGCCTTTTGGCCTTTGCAATTCCCCATCCACCTTCCAAAGTCTCATGAATAAAATATTGAAACCTTACCTTTGGCAATTTGTCCTGGTTTTATTTGACGACATCCTCATCTACAACTGCACTTTGGATAACCACCTTCTGCATGTGGACAAAGTCCTTCATTTGCTGCATCACAACCAATTGTTCGTCAAAAACACCAAATGTTCCTTTGGAGACAGCGAAGTGGAATACTTGGGACACATTGTGGATTGAGAAGGGGTAAAAGTGGACCCCAAAAACATACAAGATATATAGGAGTGGCCAAAAACCACACCTTTAAATCACCTAAGGGTTTTTCTCAGTCTCATAGGCTATTAAAGGAAATTTTTCCACCAATATGGAAAAATTGCTAAGCCCTTGACCGACCTTCTTAAGAAGAATGCATTTCATTGGACCCCTTGATGTTGAGAAAGCCTTCATAGATTTAAAGAGGGCCATGTCCACTACTCTTGTCCTAGCTACTCTTGACTTCATCAAAACCTTTGTGGTGGAATCGGGTGCTTCTTTCATTGGTCTAGGTCCAGTGCTCACACAAGATGGTCAACATGTGGCCTTCACTAGAAAAGCGTTGAGTGGCCGCAATCTGGCCAAATCTACATATGAAAAAGAAATGATGGAAATTCTCCATGCAATGCACACATGGCGACCATATCCTTTTGGGCATCATTTTCAGATAAAAACATATCACCATAGTCTGAAGCATGTTTTGGAGAAGCAGTTATCCTCCCTAGAACAAAAAAAGTGATTGACCAAAATATTTGGTTATGATTATGAAATCATATATAAAAATGGAAAATACAATATAGTAGTAGATGCATTGTCTAGAAAACATGAGGTGGATGGATCCCTCTTTTCCTTATCCTTACCAGTCTCTGATTGGATTTAATAAGTATGCCAAGAGTGGCTAAATCACCCGACTCTCTCCCGGTTAATTCATCACCTTCAGGAGGACCCTAATCCTCCCATCAGCTACACTTGGTAGGACAATATTCTCATATATAAGGATTGCCTGGTTCTATCGCCCTCATCAACACTCAATATAAGGCTCTTAAATGAGTTGCACTCATCATCTATTGTGGGTCATTTGAGCTTCCAAAATACCTATGCTCGTGCTCGTCGTTCATTTTTCTGGGCATGCATGAAGAAGGATATCCTTCACTTTTTCACTAAATGTGAAGTGTTCCAATGTAATAAAGGTGAAAGTATCAAGTCTCTAGGAGCTCTACAACCCCTACCCATTCCATATTCCATGTGGACAGACATATCCATGGAATTTAGAGTGGTCCTTCCTAAAGCTGGGAAAAATTCCATCATCATGGTGGTGGTTGATCGCCTCCCCAAGTATGCTCATTTTTGTGCCTTACCCCACCATTTCACACCGACACTAGTAGCACAAGTTTTCCTTGATCATATTTTCAAGCTGCATGGCATGCCCACCTCTATTGTATCTAATCGTGACCCAACTTTCACGAGGAAATTTTGGCAAGAGTTATTTAAATTGTAGGGAACCCAACTAAACATGAGCACAACCTATCACCCCCAGTCAGACGATCAGATAGAAGTAGTCGACAAATGTTTGGAAACCTACTTGAGGTGCTTTTCTTCTGACAAACAACACTAGTGAGTGCAATGTCTCCCCTTGGCTGAATGGTGGTACAATACTTTCTATCATAAGTCCACTAAAATGACCCCATATGAAGCAGTGTATGTCCAACTCCTACCTATTGTTACTACAGATCTTCCAGGCACATCAAAGGTCTAATATATTGATACAATGCTACAAGGTTGAACAACCACCCTAGCGGTTCTAAAGGATAACCTACACATGGCCAAAAATCGCATGAAGCAACATGCAGACCAACATCGTTCATAAGGGTTTTTTAGGAAGGTGATCAGGTGTTTCTCAGGCTCCAACCTTACAAACAAACATCTCTCAAAGCCCAGGGACATCACTATCTAGCACCCAAGTTTTATGGGCCCTACCAAATCATTAAGAGTATTGGTTCAGTGTCCCACAAATTGTCCCTTCCAGCTACTTCCAAAATCCATCCAACGCTCCATGTTTCATTTCTAAAGAAAGTGGTCGGCTAGAATTGCAGGCTCCAAACCATCCTTTTAGAATTAGATGAAGAAGGCTCCCTTTGGCTCCATCCAGAAACAATCCTTCCAATTAGCACTGGATGCAGAGACCATCCTTCAAGATCCAATCCTGAAGGATAATTTCCCAAACCTTCCTCGCCCTAGGGCTATCCCAGCTCTGACACAAACCTTGAAGGTCAAAAATGTATATCCAACAGAAATGGAGGATCATCACAAGCAAGGACTTTGTTATTATTGTGATGAAAATTATTCACTGAGACATAAATGCAGGGAACAAAAATTCTTCTAGATTGATGCATCAACTTCCTCTTTCTATGAAAACATACCATGAGATGAGGCTCTTGACCCAGAGGATTCTCAACCAATTATTCATGTTGAGTATTTTGTCGCCTCCCTAGTGGCACCATAGGAACCTGTCATAAATCTCCATTCCCTCTCAGGTATTTTGTCCCCATGGACATTGAAGATCAAGGGATACATCAAACATTGACCCATAATTTTATTCATCTCAGGCTTTGTTGGCACAGGGGTAGACCCAGGGTTCAACGCTACAGCAGTGCACCAACAAAGCCCTAACTATCATCCCTTTCGGAAACACCTGTGAAGCAGATGATGTCTCACCTGAGGTAGAGGTAGGGGTGGTTGTAAGACTCAGGTGTCTGCAACCTTAGCTGGGACACAGATCTGTGATTGTACTACTTAATAAAGAACTTAGAACCATTAGTTTCTCAATATGCAGTCAATAACCACTTCGCTTATTACAGTCAATAACCACTTCGCTTATAAGACGGAACTTCGCAGCACTAACACTAATCTAATGTATTTAAGCACCTATCATAAGTAAATAGGTCAGATCTGGTAGATCAAGCACTGAGCATATTCATGTATATCAGATCTATCATTCTACCTATCAATAGCACTAAGCATAAGCAGATCTATCTTAAACATATCAGAGAACTTAGCATATAACATATGAACAAATCAAGATAAAGCACAAAGCACATAACATAGTGTTTACATGGTTCAGCCCCCTCCTGGGGCTACATCCAACAACTCTTCTTCTTTATTGTCTTCAGTCAATTGGTTACAAGTACATATCCTCAAAACCCTTACTCCGCAAGGGACAGAAGATCTGGGCAGCTCCCTAGATCCTTCTTCCTTACATTACAACACAAAGCCTTCTACAGTCTCTCCCAGGGAATTGCACTCAGCTCTGTAAGTCTTACATCGAATGCACAAAGCCTTGATCACACAGATCCAACTCTTGGCACTTAGCCTACATCACATAGATGTCGATTTCACTACTTCTCCTCTATATGGCCTAGACATCTATATATACATACAAAATGGGCCTAAACATGGGTAAACCCATGGGTTGACATCCCATTCCCATTACATATTCCCAAAAACCCAAAAAGGGGCCCAAAAGGGGTTCAAGATCCCATGATCTCTGCTTCATCTTGTGCTCCTCCTTCGATAGGTTGTCGAAGTTCCAAACTAGGTCAACATGACCAAGAAATTCCCAAAACTTGGTCAAGGGCCAATAGGCCCCCAACACTCACCTATGACTCGTCCCGAGTCACTCTGGTCTGACCAATTCTGCCTCGAACGCCTTGATCTTGGCTCGAGCTGCTTGGACTTACTACTTTGCTGTGGCCTCTTATTCGGTGAACTCCTGGATCACTGCGTCATTCACTGGCTCTTCTAGGCATTGTTCTGTTGTGACGACAATTTGTTCTAGCTCTGCTCCTTGGCTCTCGACCTCTGTAAACAACAGGCATGCCTTATCTTGCACAGGTTCAAGTCATTGAGTGACTTCCATCACTTTGCTTTGAAGCATGTGGATCTGTTGCTGAGTTGTACGTTGTTCATGAGACCTCTTCATTTTTTCTACAGCTGACGGGGCCTTCAGTTGCGCCTGTAGTGTATCTATGTGTTTCTTCACTTCCTGGAGCTATGACTCGAGCGCATGTAACTCCGAGTTCTCAGTGAGGTTTTCATAGGTCTGAGCACTACGGTTACTTAGCTGCTTGCACTCCAAGGAAAGAGATTTTGATCTATCAACTGTGTTGCGAGCAGTTTCTTCCCTTAGGTCTCTTACATCTTGAGGGTCTCAGGCACAGTGCGAAGCTCCAAATCTGTTATGCATTGTTGGAGCTGTTGGATTACTTCTTCGATTTGTGCCACCTGTTGTGGAACTCGCTCTACAGTATTTACTTCGATGACTGTCACAGAGCAAAGTGCTCTATGAACCAGTTCCTTTACGTCGAGTTGCTCTATGAGAAATTGTTCCTTTTCTTTATGCAGCTGGGATTTTTCTTCATCAAACTTCTCTTGCAAATCAAGCTTCTCCCATTTTGCAACACTGCATTGGTCCTCAAGGTCTCTCTGTACTTGGGCTAGAGCCTGGGTGTCTTGTGTTGTCTCTTCCTGAGCTCGTCAAAGGTGAGCTTCGACTGTATCAGCAATGCGGTGGAGTTGAGATGGCTCATCTCCCAGTTCTAGTGTTTCTAATGGTTGAGGTGCAGTGAAAAATGCATGGCTGGGTTGTAGTGCCTGTTTCACTCCTTGAAGTTCAACCTTGAGCTGATTGAATACCTCCTCCTGCTTAGCTTCTTGCTTCTCTGCTATCTCCACCAAAGCATTGTTCAGTGTTGTGATGATAAAGTCAAAGTCGTCTGAGGTGAGGGTGGTGTCGAATTTGGTCCTGGTTGCTTTCATTTTCTTCCTTGAGAAAGGTTTCAAAGGGGAAACCTTCCTTTTATTCGAGGGATCCTTCTCATCTCTTGGCAGTGTAGCCTCACCTTTATTTTGTTCCACTTCTGTGCCATCTATCTCTCTGCCATCACCTCCTTGCTAAGGTGATATATAAGCAGTATTTTCTGAGGTACTGCTTACATCTTGAGCTTCTTCATTCTTCTTGGTCTTTCTTGGTCCAGGTGTATCATGCACTGCTTCTAGATTGTCAATATCAGATAGATTCACGGGGTTTGTTGGGACAAGGAGGTCTTCTGACCATTCCTTGGTGATTTCCTCTAAATCCTCCTCCGTCAACTTGTAGTATGATTGCAACTGTTGTTTATGCTCATCAGCACGTGCTGTGATATAGATGAAATGGCGGTCCGCGCTAAATTTCATCAAGGGCTTGAACTTGTGGAGAGTGTTCAGGGTTATCCGAGGTTCATATTGGATAGCGATCTTCAACTGGTTGTAATAGGTGTGGAAGATGACATTTTATTTCCATTGCTTGTTCATGTCACTGGAGTACCACAACGTACTGAACTTCGCAGCTAGTGGTTCAAATGGCTCGATATCCGGGAAGGTCGCATATTTCGGCATCTCCCATGAAATAAAATCGATCAAGATGAGCATCCAGCTAAAGTGGAACTCATATCCTTTGTCCTGTGCTTCCCTCAAGTCCAGTTATAGTTGGTTACTATGTACTTCGACCAATTCATTTGAAGTCCTTCTGCACACTTCCCTGCGAGGTCGACGATGAACCCCGTGACTTGGGTGGGTCAATTCTTTTGCACCAAATTCCCTACAATCAATTGGAAGGTGAGGCGCACTATGCCACTCTGGATAGAAGCTACCTTGTAGCCTCGCGTGCCCTTCTTGATGTCTCCGTAGGTTTCTTTAATATTCTGCGCCAGGGCGTGATCTGCAGTCTTTCTGAGGTATAAATCTTGTGGGTCAGGGCCTTGCATGCTCAGCCCTGTGATCCAGTTGATCAATGTCGGATCCATTGTGATTTGGTGATTCAACCATAAATATACACCATGGTAGAAGGACAGTAGCAACTTGACGCATGTTTTTACTTCTTGGTGCCTACCGAAGTGAGGAATCTTCATGACATTGAGCAGTGTGGACTGCGCGAGGTTCATGGTCCATGACTGGGGAACGATCTTCGAGTTATTTCCCTTGGTTCTCCTCAGATACTTGTGTGGGGCAAGCATGTTGTATACCTTCCTGTCACCGAGGTTGAAGTCGCTAAACTTCAATGCTATGATCTTATCATGGTCTGTGCGCACTATGCGTATCCATTTCGGGAGGTACACAGTGGGCAAAGCATACTCAAACTCTCTGGGTACACTGTCTCAATTATTGCACCACTCAGAGGTGGTAGATAGGCGGGGAGAATGCTTGGAATCATCTTAGAATTCACGAGATCATCTCTATGTTTAGTTCGCTTCTCATTGGATGGCCAGAATGGACTGGCTTGAGTAGTGGACGGAGAGGCCTACAGTCCTCTCATCAACAATGCTTGTACACTTGTATAGACTCCTCTTTCCGACATGAATCTCTCTATCATTAATTCAAGGATAAGTTTCATTACTTATTTTTCAATTGCAGTGAGCTCATCGGACATATGTGCTCAAGATTAAAATTATCGAGGTCACAATATTGCACTAGAATAACAACAAGGGTGCAATGACCACTGTAGAAAAGTCACTTAGTCTACGAGCTTCAAATTCTTAGTTAGCAAAAGTGTTCTTCGTGCATGGTGTGACGGGATAAGTAGGCAAATTGGAAACGGTTCACTTGCAATAGTTATGAGCCTCCATTAACACTTATTCGATCCGTTATGGCGAGGTCTAACAGTCTGGTGTCGAGCTATAAATTATTTTTGATCCGTTCGGAGCGGAAATCGAATAGATATATCGACCCCAACAGCTATATTGCTTCATCATGGCGAAGTGCCTTATGTCGTTGTTCTGATATCCCGGCGAAGCTCCAATTTTTCAAATTTTCTTTATGCGAAGTTCCCCCTGGAACCTTTTGCAACTTAGCTCTCTTCTTACTTTGCTTCCTAGCCTTCTTTCTAGTGATCTTCGTCTCAGTCATTCTTTTCCCATTCTGATTCTTATCTTCTGTGGTCTTAGTTACTTTGCATTGTTGAAATTCTTCCCTGGGGTTCCTGGATAATACTTCTTCTTTGTTTGGGATAGGCACTTCAATCTTCTATATATCCTCTAGTGGTCTCTTAGCTTCAACATCTAGGTTGCTAGAATTAAATATCTGCGATCTTTTCTCTTGTTCTTCAATTAAGTGTGTGATCCTTCTGGTCATGAAATCTTTTAAGTCTTGTTTCTTCTTCTCCAAGGCTTCTTCTTCTTACTTTCATCTGGTTTGAACTATGTCAATCCAAGGTTTCCCTATTGACATGGTAAATGGGGCATTGTCTTCAACATACTTAATAATCTCAAAATATTCCTCTGTCGAAGTTCCATTAACGTTCATAGGTATCTGAGCGAGCTTCCCACATAAGTTTACCAGCTTTCCTCTTAATAACCCTATTACTCCTAATGAAGGGATCGTAGCAGGCTTTCCTATAGCTTCGCAAGTTCTTTCAGTCATGATATTCACCTTTGTTTCTTCATCTAGAACACAATCAATGTCGAAGTCCCCTATTCTTTCTTCAAGGCACTATTTGTCTTTAAATATCTTTGATAGTCTAACATGTCGATGATCATTCAGGGTTTCATTTATTTGTAGCAATAATTTCTCTAATTCTTTCTGGGGTTCTACTATAGTCTTAGTTTTTGGATCTGCCTCTTGGTTCAGAGTCATTCTTTCAAGCTTAGCAATCATTCTAGGGAAATCCAACACTTCATGGTCCATAGCCTTACAGCAAAGACAACTAGGTCTTCTTCCAAGGCATTCCTTAGCAAGATGTCCTGGTCTTCTACAACTATAATAGAGGGTCAATCCTCTCTTTCTTTTAAATGATCCCCAGCCTCTCCTGTATTGCACGCTAGGATCATGGTAGCTAACCTGCAACAAATTATTTCTAGGATCCTGCATCCATTCGTTAGTCCAAACATTCTTTCTATGCATAGGTATAATATATCCTTCACTATTCTTGTCAGATCTATTCATATCAAACCTTATTTCATCTATTAATGCCCTAGCTTTCAAACTAGGACAGACTCTATTAAACATACCTAGATCCATACTCTAGAAACAAAAATTTCCACTTATCTTACTTTTATAGAGCACAACGATTTCATATCTAAAAATTTTAATTATTCTTACCTTTATCAGAGCATAGAGCTTGCAGATCTTACCTCTTTTGATCAGAAATTCTTACTTTTACCTTTCTTAGAGTGCCAAGCATTTAGATCTTGCTTATTTCCTTCAAATTTGATCTTCTTTTCTTCATATCGGGCTTCTTTATTTCCGATTTGATATTCTTTCTTTATCATAGAGCTTTATAAGCCAAGTAGAATACTGCGCACTATGGCATAGATCTACGCATAGAGATTTCACAATTTCAGGATGAATCTTTGCACAGAGCTTCCTCTTTCTCAGTTCCCAACAATCACAGTTTCATGTCCCAGCAATGAAACCATTTGTTGGCACAGGGGCAAACCCAGGGTTCAACGCTATAGCAGCGCACCAACAAAGCCCTAACTACCGGCCCTTTCGGCAACACCTGTGAAGCAGATGAAGTCTCACCTGAGGTAGAGGCAGGGGTGGTTGCAAGACTCAGGTGTCTGCAACCTTAGCTGGGACGCAAATCTGTGATTGTACTACTTAATAAAGAACATAGCACTATTAGTTCCTCAATATATAGTCAATAACCACTTCGCTTATAACACATAACTTCGTAGCATTAACACTGATCTAATTTATTTAAGCACTTATCATAAGTAAATAGGTCATATCTGGTAGATCAAGCACTGAGCATATTCATGTATATCAAATCTATCATTCTACCTATCAGTAGCACTAAGCATAAGCAGATCTATCTTAAACATATTAGAGCACTTAGCATATAACATATGAACACATCAAGATAAAGCACAAAGCACATAACAGAGTGTTTACGTGGTTCACCCCCCTCCTAGGGCTATGTCCACCAAATCTTCTTCTTTATTGTCTTTAGTCAATCGGTTACAAGCACAGAGCCTCAAAACCCTTACTCTACAAGGGACAAAAGATTTGCACAGCTCGCTAGATCCTTCTTCCTTTCATTACAACACAAAGCCTTCTACAGTCTCTCCCAAGGAATTGCACTCATCTTTGCAAGTTTTACACCGAATGCACAAAGCCTTGATCACATATATCCAACTCTTGGCACTTATCCTACATCACATAGATGCCAATTTCACTACTTCTCATCTACATGGCCTAGACATCTATATATACATACAAAATGGGCCTAAACATGGGTAAACCCATGGGCTGACATCCCATTCCCATTACATATTCCCAAAAACCCAAAAAGGGGCCCAAAAGGGGGCCGAGATCTCGTGATCTCCGCTTCGTCTTGTGCTTCTCCTTCAATAGGTTGTCGAAGTTCCAAAATAGGTCAACATGACCAAGAAATTCACAAAACTTGGTCAAGGGCCAACAGGCTTGTTGCGGAGACCCATTTCTTTGTCTACCTTGTTTCTAATTTTCAAATTCTCATCGCTAATTATGGTAGTACGATGAAGTGTGGGGGTTTTTGTGAGAATGTCAAACTCCAAATGGGTGATTATCATATGAAAACCCACATGCTCTCTATTTCCATTGGGGGATATAATATAGTTTTGGGTGTAGAATGGATTCGCACACTGGGACACATCACAATGGATTATCAGGAGTTATATATGAGATTCACCCAAGAGGATCACACCTATACCCTCTGAGGTCTCCAAGAAACCTCTCCTGAAATCATCATTTCTCACAGGATGGAAAAAAAAATTGAAGAAAGGCCACCATGGTGTGATTTCTTAATTGCATGCCATCCACGCCACCGATTAGGCCTCTCTGATAGTCCCTCCTAGCCTAAAACTAATATTGGAAAGGTACCCGAAGGTATTTTAAGTTCCAATGGACTTACCTCCTTCCATAGGTGGGCATGATCATAACATCCCTCTCCTGTTGGGAATTTAACCCCCCAATGTTCATCCCTACAGGTATACATTTTCTCAAAAAAATTCAATCGAAAATATGGTAAAGGAATTACTGGAGGCAGGGGTAATTCTCCCTAGTACCATCCCCTATTCTTCTCCTGTGGTGATGGTCTTAAATAAAGAAGGTACTTGACGCATTTGTCCCAATTTTCATGCCTTGAATAATTTAACCATCAAATATAAGTTTCACATTCATGTCATTGATGATCTGTTGGATGATCTCCAAGGTGATTGTTTCTTCACCAAATTAGACCTAGGCTTTGGTTATCACCAGATCTAGATGAAGGAGGAATATATTCCAAAGACTGCTTTCAGAACTCATGAAGGACACTACGAATTCTTGGTCAAGCCTTTTGGCCTTTGAACTGCCCCATCCACCTTCCAAAGTCTCATGAATAAAATATTGAAACCTTACCTTCAACATTTTTTCCTTCTTTTCTTTGATGACATCCTCATCTATAGCTACACTTGGGATAGACACCTTCTGCATATGGACAAAGTCCTTGATTTGTTGCAGCAAAACCAATTGTTCATCAAAAAAACCAAATGTTCCTTTGGAGCTAGTGAAGTGGAATACTTGGGACACATTGTGGGTCAAGAAGGGGTAAAACTGGACCCTGATAAGATACAAGCTATGCAAGAGTGGCCACAACCCATGACTCTAAAGCACCTAAGGGGTATTCTTGATCTCAAAGACTATTACAGGAAATTTTTCCACCATTATGGAAAAATTGCTAAGTTCTTGACCAACCTTCTTAAGAAGAATCCATTTCATTGGAAACCTGTTGCCAAGCAAGCCTTCATAGAGTTAAATAGGGCCATGTGAACTACTCCTATCCTAGTTTCTCCTAACTTCAACAACAAAAAAATTGGTGGAATCAAATTCTTCTGGCATTGTCTTATCACTGAAAATTCATCCGCAAATGGTTACAGGAATTCAGCATCTCCAAACACATATTACTTCATTCATAGCCCCAAAAATGAATTTCAAAAGGGAACAAACTATACAACTGGTTAAAAAATTAACATGCGCAGAAGCACTACAGGAAGCGTGCGCACATGCGCCCAACACGTGATTGTGTACGCAAAAATCCACACACACCTGAGAATGATGCATTTATGGTTCTTGTTGACCCCTTACCCACTTCTGGTTCATCTCCCAAGTCAATTTGACCCTCAAATCCAAGATGAATCCTGTTGAATTAATGTAACTGTGAAGAGCATTCTTATTATTGATATTTTATTCATTGGATTAAATCCACATTGCAGATTAATCATGTCATTATTATTATTATTGTTATTGGATTAATCCCCATTGTGGATTAATCATGTCAGTAATTGTATAAGGACCAAATCCCCTTTTGTGGATTGGTCATCGGACAATTATAAAGGGAAGAATAAGAATTCGGCCCCAACAATTATTATGGAAGACCCAGAATTAATTAAAGGTGGGTTTACCCACCCGGAGTGAGAGGTCGGCCCTGCCAGTGATGACCT